>CAJQUW010003651.1:0-57638 GCA_907163375.1 Prostheceraeus crozeri
ATCATTAAGAATTTACCATCACTAGAAATTTGCCATCCTGTTTATTTCTTATCATCAACTTTTTCTGACTGTAATTGCAAAGGAATTTGATTTACTTCATTAGCTATTGATCAAATTTTTCAATCTCATCTAACGTAATAACATTATCATCACATACTCTTTGAAAGTAATAATGTAAGTTTATCATAAGACTTCTTTAATATGAAATGCTTAGTTTTTAAATGATTTCGTTTCTTAGTTATTAAAGATTTATCTAACATTGTAACAAGTGAAGTTGCAAAAACACCCGTACCTGTTAAAGCTTAGCAACTACGGAATTACTAAACACCTGAAGATATAACAATTGTTAAAGCACCTAAACTTATTGTTAAGAATATGCCAATTCCTTGTGTTACATTCTTAACTTAGTCCATCTCTTTCTTAATTTTTATAATGCTCTAATCTTAATAATAATTGAGATTCCTTATCTTTCATATCACCTTACTCTATCTTTGTGATTTTTCTTTCTTCATTTTTTTCATGTTCAACTCCTTTTCAATGTCCATTAAAGTAGACACTACGTTCATCAGATAACGAAGAGATATAGTCTTGCGGTTTCTTCTTCCATTTCCTGAATTCCTTCCACTTTTGTTTCTTCCATTTTTAAAGAAATTTTATTAGTCACATGTTATTTTAAAAACCTGAAAGTTGGATATAATCATGAATTTGAAATTCTCAACTTTATAATTTTCGGTGTCTGAGAACGGTCATGAATTTCAAGCGTGAAAATTGTAATTCTCAAATTTGAGATTCTTAACTTTTATGATTTTTTCGGTGTCCTGAACGGTCATGATTTAAGCAGGGTGAAAATTGTAATTCTCAAATTTGATGATTTTGAAAAATTTGAAAATTGGGTATTTTTAAAAACGCCGACATCTTGTGATATTTAGGTCTTTCATAACCTGAAAATGGTTCCAAATTCATGAATTTATGTCCATTTTTAAAAAGTACCATTTTTTTGAAAAATCGGTAACTCTTTTAGAAACGACTAAATTCATGAATTTAGGTCTTAAAAACCTGAAAAAGGGCTAAATTCATGAATTTATGTCGTTTTTAAAGATAGTCCGAATTTGCACTCCGTTTTCCCATCCGAGCACTCCTTCATACCGAAACATGGACTTTCTCATCCCAAAACCTCCAACACCTGCCTTTTTCAACTCTGACGTTTTCCTGCCATTTTCCTCCCTAAACCCAAGAAAATTAGACCAACCTGAGCTTTCCACTGCATTTTTCTCACATTTAGCTTTCAAATGAGCTATTGCACGACTTTCTACGATTTCTAACACCAAAGTTGGAAGTTTGGCAGGAGGGGGAGGGGGTCCTCAACATTTTTTCTCTCCGATTTTGCTGGAAACATCCTTCCTAACCCAAAATTTCACGTAGAGTCCGAATCTGCACACCATTTTCCAATCCGAGACCTCCTTCATGACGATTTCCAGCCTTTCTCATCCCAAAACCACCAAAACCCGCCTTTTCTCACTCTATCCTTCCGAGATTCCACCCCTTGCCTCATCACTCCTCCTTCCTTCCAGAGGGGGGGGTAGGGAACAGTTTTCTCCTCACGGACCCATTCCTCCCAACACATCCTTGACCAACTCCCTCACCTTCCCGACAGAGGGGGGGTTGCGCATTTTGGACTTGCGCCTGGGATGAGCTTACTACTTCTATATGCTGACGACATCGCCATTGTGGCAGAGAGTGAAGAAAGACTGCAGCAAAAGATTTCAGAATGGAAACACGGACTCGCAGAGAAAGGACTGAAAGTTAATGCGTCCAAATCAAAAGTGCTCATTTCGTCAGTGGGTGGTAGTGAGGCAGAGCCATCGGAAAGTTCCCCTGTGCGATATGTAAGCAAGGAGTTGGCCAAAATTCAATAAGATGCATTCAATGTGCTCTCTGGGTCCACCGTAAATGTAGTGGCATCAGCGGCAGCCTACGACTACAGCACATGAGTTCCACGTTTAAGTGTAGGCGATGCAGAGGCCAAGTGATAGAACGTCCTCAGCCTGCCAACCTGTTGGTCGACGGTGACGAGCTTGAGATAGTTTCACACTTCTCCTATCTTGGCGACGAACTAGAGGCAGGTGGTGGAGTAGATGCTGCTGTCAATAGAAGAATTCGATGCGGCTGGGCAATCTTCAAGGCGTTGATACCAGTAGTAAGCAAGTGACAAACACTCGACCGGCGCCCCCCCCCCTCTGGAACGGCAGAGTGTCGTGGTCGGCCGCCGTGGTGCTTCGGGTCTGAGTCCCCCCCCTGGAACGACAGAGGTTGTGGTCTGTCGTGGTGTGCCGGCCAGGTGGGTTCCCGTTCACAACATGTTCGCTGACTCCCCCCCCTCTGCAACGACAGAGTGTGAGACTCGGGTGAGTTGGTCCGACCGCCTGGTTGACGTGGGCGACCGTCTAGGTTGACGTGGGCGACCGTCTAGGTTGTCGTGGATGGTGAAATGGCTGCCAGATTCGGATTCAGCGTAAAATTCTGCATCGGTAGGGTGAGTTTCAAGGCAATCGGCGAGAAAAAATTTTTCTTCAAAATTTTAACAGAGTTAGAATTTGGGACGTTTTGGTGTGTAGCGCCCAAACGAAGCATCGGATGAGAAAACGGAGGCCAGATTCGGAATCTACGTGAAATTTTGGGTTAGGAAGGATGTTTCCAGCGAAATCGGAGAGAAAAAATTTTCGGCTGACGTCCCCCCCCCCTCTGGACAGCTTGCTTCGATTTTGGCTTCCAGTGGACGGATTTTGTCGTGCGATAGCTCGTTTTAAAGCTAAGAGTGAGACAAATTCAGTGAAAGAATCGGCTTGTTCCTATCTGTCTTCGTTCAAAAGTTAGAGCGGTTACAAGATTTTAGGTCGGAGCTCGCTTACCTGAAAAAATCCTAAGTGTCAGAGTGGCTTTGTATGGGTAAAAATTTGAAAATTTTCCAAAGTGTGGAATTTCGACCTGGGACCGTCACCAAAACATTTTTCATCAAATTTTGAAATTTCGCTGACGTCCCCCCCCTCTGGACAGCTTGCTTCGATTTTGGCTTCCAGTGGACGGATTTTGTCGTGCGATAGCTCGTTTGAAAGCTAAGAGTGAGACAAATTCAGTGAAACAATCGGCTTGTTCCTATCTGTCTTCGTTTAGATGTGAGACGCCATTTAAGATTTTGGGACATTGGCGAAAAACGACAGAGTTAGATTTCGAATCAGCTTGATGTTATTGTCCAATGAGGATCATCATCCAATGAGAATCAAGCATTTCTTTATAAATAGGGAGCCTTCCACAGTGAGAATCATTCCATCGTTGAATCACACGAGTGACGGACGCACATTTTCTCTCTCTCTCTAGTTCCCTGTTCTATTATCCAACTAAAATGGTAAGTCGCTACTTCCCTCCCTCTCCTCCCTTGAACGTAAACTTAATACAATCTTTTTTCATTTTCAGGCATCTACTCCATCTGCTGCACTAGTAGGACAAAATGGCGGTCAAACGTTACAAGGTTCGCTACGGTCAGATCATCTACAACTGAGGCCAGTGGAAGAAACATCCAAGGTACATAATCCTACACCGCTACAGCGTAAATTTAAACAAGCCTTGCGTTATGATGATCATAGCGTAGTACTCCAAACGGGAATGCTCCCTTCCACGGATGTCAAGATAATGCACAATCAGTATGGGGACTACATACTGATCCCCGTGAGTCCGTACATTCGCCACCAACTTGATATTATTGAGGAGTACGTGACATTAAATATGGACATTCCTACTCCTCTTGCTCAAGAGTGGAAGGCGAGAGATGACAAGGATACTCCCTATAGAAAGATTTGGGATGGTAATCACATTTGCCTACCGGTATCACATTGGTGTACTTACTATAAGAAGGAGGGAGATCATTCAATACCCATCAGATGTGATGAGCTCGGAGAAGGTACTTGGGATATCCTTTTCAAAGTGAATGGGCTATAATCGACACAAGGATAATAAAATAGCCTCTCTCTCCATGCATATGGAATCCATCCTATATATTCCGAAACCACCCAACGTGGACGACATAATTGATCAAATCCTTAACAGCAGTGGTACGAAGCGCAAGTCGGAGAAGAATGCTACATCAAAACGCAAATCAAAGAAGGAGAATTGCTAGTCCTTTCCTAACTCTACCCTATGACAATTCGCTTATGTGCTTTGAGTGTCGTAGACGTGGTCTTATTAGATACATTTTACTTCTTCGTTGCCATCATATCATTTGTGTATTTTGTCGTGAAAAGCATCGATGTAATTCTTCATTTTGTAATATGTTATAGAACGTTTCCTTAGATGTGTAAATTTCCGTTTTAGGCTTCTATCATCATTTTTATGGATTGTGAGGGTGAACCTGTACAGGAGCTCAGTGCTATTGCTATGAACAATTGGACATATCAGATTGTTAGTGTCTATCATCAACATGCCAACTGCGATCCCAATGTTGATCAATGGGCGAGAAAACACATTCATGGACTTAATCTGAAATATTTGCAAGACTATGGCTTTTCTTGTGAAAGTGCTCTTCTTATTGACTTTAAACGATGGTTAGCTGCTTTCAATGTTATACGCATCTTTTGTAATAATCCTGGTAAGGAGAGGAAAGTATTTCCCAATCTAATCATTGATGATATTTTGCTCCCGCCTTGGGATAGTAGAGTGAATCAACATTATCATGAAGTCACGAAACGTTTTAAGGATTTGTGTGTTCCTATTTTGTCTGTTCGTTGTAGTAGCTACGTTCATAACCAATGCTTCTTTCCTCCTTACCTCAACACTGCCAAAGTCCTGTATGGTTATCATTGCTCGCTGTATGATAGTTATCAGCTGTATCTATTTTATCTCTTTCAAACCATTGATTTATAATGCATGCTTGTTACCGTTATTCAATAAATGTTACTATGAGAAGAGTTGTTGTTTTCATGCAATGGATGGGTTAGTTAAAGGGCGATCATGTCTTTCTCAAACGACTGCGGAACATTACGTTTTCATAGGCAAAGTTTAAAAGGAGCTGTTCAAGATTATGTGATAAATTTTCATAAAGATGAGACCGACATCGAAGCAGTGGTCGATGATGCTAGCACTCTATTTCTAGAGTTAATGAATACATTCTCTGATAGCATTGTCATGGCGCGATTAGTTGCGAAAATTAAGTTTAGTCATTTTGGAAAGGAAGAGGTGGAAAGTCGCTCTTTCCATTTTGCTTCTTATTCAATGGAAGTGGTAGATCACCCCGAAGAATTTTTTAAAAGACATATGATAAAAATTGCTGAACGTCTTAACGCATTTAACCATCATGGTAGCAGTCTAGTGATTGAAGCGATTTCAGATATTCACATTCAACTTTCCATAAAGAAAAATTGAAAATGCAGTGGTACTTGATTGTAGCACAACTGGTTTTCGAGCTATGTCTGCTCACTCTCGAAGTATATTCCTTCTGTACATGCGTCTATTATTTAGAAAAGGCTAGCAAATTCATATCTTCAAAAAGACTTGCTATAGACATCAGTAACGGTGAAACTATGTGTTGCGATGTATGTAAGCGAAAGGATGGAAATGAAAAGCGCATCTTCAAGAGATGTAAGCATGCTTTTTGTCAACGCTGTTTCATACGTAATTGCATTCAACTTTGCCAATGTAACCACTGTGACATTGCTCATTTCGAGTGTCACTTATGTCGCAATAGTTAGTACCTATGCAAATGTGGTAAAGATAGGTTTTAGCAAAGACTAACACGGAAAATGGCGAAACGTAAAATGACGAAACGTAAAAGTCAAAAGTTTTCTTCAGCCATTCAAGCTCTCCGACGAATGAAAGCAAATCAGCGATACAATGCTATACGACATGCTAACGATAAATTCATTTGTGAAATTATTTCTCATGTGAGGAAGTTGAGGACGAAGAAATTAGCGCCAAAACAACGAAAGTTACTTAAGCGATATGCTACGAAATTGCGTTTCATCTCCAATCCTAAAGTCGCCCTTCAAAGAAAGAGGAAAACTCTAACACAAAAGGGCGGTTTCCTTTCAGCAATACTTCCAATGATAGCTCCTGCCGTGGGCAACCTATTGGGAAATATCTTTGGCTCTAAGCGTTAATTATGCAAATGTTGAGTCTCAAAGTAATAAAATGGATTTCAGACTTCAATGTGATAAAGTTCTGACTGTATCAGGTCCATCTCATGCAGGTAAAACTGTTTTCACGCTGAATTTATTGGATAAAAGAAGGGAGTTGTTTAAGGAACCTATCAATCGAGTGATTTGGTGTTATGGTATTTATCAACCGTCGCTGTTTCAGGAATTGCAAAGTCGCAACTTTATTCGACATGAAGGAATTATTCCAGTAGATAAACTTCAGTCTAATGATGTTGTTGTATTGGATGATTTATTAAAAGAAAGTAAGAATTCAAAAGATGTTACAGATATGTTCACTCGCGCAGCACACCATAAAAGGTGTTTTATCATCTATATTACACAAAATTTGTTTCCTGATGGAAAAGAAGCTCGTACACGAAACCTGAATACACACTATTATGCTATTTTCAAGAATCCGCGAGATAAAAGTCAATTTGAAATTTTAGCGCGACAAGTTGCACCCAGAGGATCAAAAGCCTTAATTGAAATTTTTCAAGCAGCTACTGAAAAACCATACGGTTACTTATTCATTGACTTTACGCAAGAGTGTCCGGAAGAATTTAGATTTCGAAGTGATATTTTGAAAACTCCCATGATTATCTACAAACTATGAGTTCTTATTCTCGCATGATTGTTATTCCTCAGGATGAATATGTACAATTGACTGCCATGCAGCAAGTAAAGCAACCTCTTGCAAATCAAATGTATAGGAAAGAAATAGATTATCAGCAAAATGTTCACATCAAAGATCCACATCGTGCTGTATTATTACAATCGGAAACTGTTGAGCAATTGAAAAACTTGAAGAATAAGATGCGTGACTCTGTATCGACTGCTACACCTTTAGCATCTCGCGCACATGCCATATCTCTTTTCAACAGTATTGAACCCCATCTCAATGTAAATGATAGAGGAGAAATCATTACAGATGAAAATAAAGTGATTGATGCTTCACGTTATGAAGACTTGATTCAGTATGCGACACGTAGAAAGCGCCGTCAGGGCTATGTTCCACCTGGTTGGTCATACTTTCTTAAACTATTGAAAAAGCATAATGTGCCAAAATTTGCTTTAAATAATGAGACATTGAAAGAACTTGATTCAACAGTGGCTACTACTCCAATGCTTCAGGCGATGAAAATGCCAACAAATTGGTTTAAGGCGTCACCTGCTACATCCCCTCCCACACTCACTAAGCAAACAAGAGGAAGAACTCGACGTAGATCTACATCGCCACTAAAACTGGTAAAAGGAAAACGTAAAACAGCTCCTCCTAGGAAATACATGTTCTCAGACTATTAATATGAAGCAGATGTGTTGCTTGCCATGTAATGAGCCGCCAGAGGTGAATGTCGTTGTCACTTGCACTTGCTGCGCCAGCTCTCATAATGAAACCCCTAAGCAATGTGAACACGATCGCAAAACCGCTAAAGCTAAATGCTGCAGTTGTTGTAAATGTAGAAAGGCAAGAAAGAAAAAAAGATGAGAAGGAGGAAAAAGAGTCAGCCGTCATCGACTGAACGTTTGAAGTCAATCTATTATGATGTAAAACATCCGGCAGGATTTGCATCTATCAAGAAATTATCAAAAGCGAGTGGTCTTCCACAATCACAAGTGAAACGATGGTTAAAGGGTCAGGCTACCTATACACTCCACAAACAAGCGAAAAAGAAGTACCGCACCCGCCATTATATTGTTCATGACATCGATGAACAGTGGCAAGCAGATTTGTGCGATGTTGCCTCCATTTCAAAACATAACTCGGGCAATAATTTTATTTTAACCGTCATTGATATTTTCTCGCGTTATGCGTGGGCTCAACCTTTAAAAACTAAAGAAGGGAAAGGAGTAGCAAAAGCATTCCAAACAATTTTTCGAGAAGGTCGCATTCCAAAAAGAATTCAGAGTGATCAAGGAAAAGAGTTTGAAAATCAGCATGTGACAAGATTATTTGAGAGGCATGACATTGAGTTGTTTAGTGTAAAGAGCGCTTATAAAGCTGCACTCGTTGAACGTTTTAATCGCACATTAAAAAATCGCTTGTGGCGACATTTTACTGCCAACTTGACACAAAATTGGACAAAGGTTCTACAAGATACACTCCATGCCTACAATCACTCTATCCATCGTTCTATTGGACTCAGACCAGTAGATGTAAATGCTGACAATGTAGATAAAGTGCGCGAATCATTCCAACGTAAACGCACTCATGTGAAAAGTGATGTGAAAATTGGCGATAAAGTTCGTATCTCAAAAGTGAAAAGTGTTTTTGCTAAAGGGTACCTTCCGAATTGGACAGAGGAGGTATTTACAGTATCAAGGATTAATCAAAAAGACTCTCCGACCACCTACAAGTTGAAAGATTACGATAATGAAGAAATTGAGGGTAGCTTTTACCGCGATGAGATTGAGGTAGTCACTGAAAGTGAAACATATTTGGTAGAGAAAATCATTCGATGTAAAAAACGGCAAGGTGAAGAATGGTGTCTTGTTAAATGGACTGGTTATCCTTCAAGTATGAACTCTTGGATGCGTCGTGCCGACATCTTTCATCTAAGTGATCGACAGTGATTCATGCAAAGTTGTAACTAACAATGTTTAGGGTTTGAGCTATGAATCCAACTGCCTCATTTTATTCACGACCCTCATATGTAAGTGGTGGAGGACAAATTTACATCGGCGCTCGCCGCCAACGTGGAGGTAGCATACTTGGTGCACTGAAATCTGTTGTAGCACCTCTCATATCCAATGTCGGTAGATCTTTAAAAAGAAATGTTTTAAGTAATGCCGTTGGCTTTGCTGGTGATGTTGCTAGTGATCTTTCCAGAGGTAGAAGTTTTAAGAGCAGTTTGTTGAATCGTGGGAAGGAACGCGGTTTAAAAACATTGAAGCAGACCATTGCTGGTGTTACTCAAGGAAAGAAATCACCTAAACGAATGAATAAAGGAAGGAGGAAACATCGCGGAGCTGGTAAGGTGCGATCTTCAGTCAAAAGGCATTCACGCAAACGTCGCAGAGGCTCTAATCATTCATCAGGCGCTAAACGACGACGCTGCTATAACTTCTAATCATGGAGTGTAAAACTTCCGGTTTTTGTTTGTTCGATCAACAAGCCATACAGACAGATATTCTTAGTTCAAGTATTGTAGATTATCATCCTCGAACAGCTGAGAATGCTGGCCCCATTGAATTTGTTATTCCTGGTGGTAGTGATGACTACATAGATTTGAGTTATGCGATGCTTGATTTGAGGTTTAGAATTCAGCAAGCAGATGGAACTGCTATTGACGATGCACATAAAGTTGGACTGAACAATTTACCATTGACTACATTACTTCGTGATGTTTCTCTAACGATTGGAGAGCAGCAAGTGGAAGGTGGTCAAAGCGATTATCCCTATAAATCATATTTCAATCATGTATCACAGTTTCATCCAGCAGCACAAAAAAGTCATATGGAAGCCATGGGATGGTACAGAGATGAAGCAGGAAAATTTGATGTTGAAACAAACAGTGGCTTTGTAAAGCGATCTGCTATGATTAAAGATAGTAGAGTATGTCAGCTATATGGTCCGCTGAATTTAGACTTCTTTAGACAGTCAAAGTTTTTACTCTGTAATACCAACATGCGACTCAAGCTGACATTGAATAAGCCTGAATTTGCGCTGAATGCATTTGCTAAAGTTGACAATTTTAGAATTCATGTGGAAGATATTGCACTTTACATTCGTCGAGTAGTACCGAATCCAAGTGTCATTAGAGGGCATGCTGAAGGCCTTAACCGCCAAAATGCCATTTACCCCATTCAGCATACAAAGCTTCTCACCTTTACAATTCCGAAAGATCAAAAGAGTTTCATGAAAGATGGCCTCTTTCCATCGGAAGCACCGAAGCTCCTCATGGTGGCAATGGTTGAAAATGATGCATTTAATGGTAATATAAAGAAGAATCCTTTCAATTTTAAACACAATCAGTTAAGTGAAATTGCTTTACGTGTAAATGGTGTGAGTCATCCTGGTCCACCCTACAAACCAGATTTTGCTGCGGATCAATTTATGCGCAGTTATGTTGATTTTATGGATGTCTTTGGCTTTTACAATACGGATGACACCAACGGACTGATTATGAAAGAGTTTAAGAGTGGATATACTATTTATGCATTTGATTTGACTGCTGACAGCAATATTAGTGCACCCTATCGTCAAGCGAACGTGCCTCATAATATTCGTTTGGATTTGACGTTCAAAAGAACACTACCTGAGACGATCAATGTATTAATTTATGCAGTCTTCGATTCAAATATTGAAATTACAAAGTATCGTGACGTGATTCTTCAGTATAATCGTTAATGAGTTGGTTGACTGCTGACGATATTAAGACTAAAGTGCAGCGTAATGCAGACGAAGCGACGTTGAAAGCTTTCGATAATGTCTATTCACTCGATACCTTACCACCTGCAGTAAATCACTATCCCATCTTTATTGTGCTAAACACTCATTCACAGAATTTAGGCGGTGAGCATTGGAAAGCGATCTTTATTGGAGAAGACCGACGTGGTGAACTATTTGACTCTCTTGCTCAACCTCCAAATATACCAACACAGCAGTGGTTGAGAAAACATACGCGTCAATATCAGCGAAATGAACGCATACTACAACATCCACTTTCATCAACGTGTGGTGCTTTTGTACTGTACTTCATCTTAAGACGTTTACATGTATCTCGATTTGCATCTATTATTCAAAACTTTTCATGTAATCCATCCTCTAATGAAAAAATGATTTGTAAGTTCTATCATGATTTGAAATAAAAACATCATGTTGGAAAAAATTGTTTTTTATTTTACAATCCGCTGGGTACGTACATACTCAATGAGATAGTCTAGGATCATATTTGCTTGTTCATGAGATTTTAGTCCAGTAATGATCACTTTACTATTATGAAAGATTGCCACATGCACAGGTAACCAACAGCTAATGAGAGCTGCAGGAAAAAGTTCGGGTTCATAACACAAACTGTAACTGCTGGTACGAATCTTCAAAAATGATAGACTGTCACTCAATTGAGTAGAGATCACCATATTGTCCACAGTCAGATTCGACATCACACACCTCTCCCTCTTCCATATCCGACGTAGTAGTCTTTGTAGCTCTAAGCGCATTGACTGCGCCGATGAATGAGAAAGGGCGCCGAGAATCTGTACAGTCCCATTTGGGAAGAGTTGAAGATTCCGTGAATTGTTCATCTTCACCACTAACATTTGAGGACGGCCCGGGTAATACTTGCTGTTTGGAAGCTGTTGGTGTAATGTTGTGAGATCGATTTTGGTGTAGAGTCTGAAGCGACGGAGAATGTTGACGATGGTGTAGCGATGGCGCTTCATGATGAAAGAATGAGTAAATTGAGCGATGTACCTTCCTTTTATACTTTTCCCAACTACCTTGATGAAATGTGAAGTTAGTATGAAGTTGGGAATGATAGAGTTGAATTCGCCGATTGTTGACGCGCAGCCAGATGCGATTTCCAATACGTGAATGTCTTTTCATATAGAAGTATTTCAAGTCCTTCATGATATGATGTAGAGATTGAAAATGACGATAAGATAAAGCAAACTCTCTTCTCACATTTCCAGTTGAATCTTTGAAATAGACGTTTCGATCATGATCCGTTTCAATACGTTGTAGGGAATCTAATTTCCAACTCATGGTGCGTGGTAATCATGTCTGATTAAGATTTGCATAGTAGGGCGATGAACTCACGACGAATAAATGTCATGATGGAGCGATGTATATATCTTCTATACTTCTCCCAATTGTATTTGCGAAATGAGAAACAGTTTGCGGAATGAGAATGGTAGATTTGAATTTCATTTCTGTAATGTTGAAGCCAAACTTGATCACCCAAGGAGATGAATCTTAATGTTTCAAAATATTCCAAATCCCTCATGATATCATTGAGGTTGACAAATTGTCGCCATGTTAATGTAATTCCTCTTGATGTATGACCATGAGAATTTTTGAAATGTACGTTTCCATCACGATCAACTCTGATATATTGTAGAGAGTCCAAAATCCAAGTCTTCATGATGTTATGCAAAGTTGCAGATTAGCAATATAAAAATGTCGTTTTATCATATTTTGCTTAGCAATGCGGCTACAAAGAGATTTACTAGTAATCGAGCCGCACTCTTTTCTACTCCTATTGATCATGCACAACAGCTAAATGGGAATTGGGAAGTGGGTGTCACTCAACTTGTTTATAGCAACTGTGTCTATACTTTTGATCATGAGGTGATGACTATTAATATGAGGCGTACAGCTGCTTATCAATGTGAAAAGGGGTGCCGAGTATACATTCCACAGTGGTCAAAGAAAGATCTCTTATCATGTAAAAAGTTTATATATGATTTCTTGAATAAAGCGTGTAAACATATTGTCCAATTTACTCCGCACAATGATGATCATAATTATGTACATCATGTAGTTGAGAAAGATTGGATTGTTGGTTTAAGTCCAAGTTTAAGAAATGATTTAGGCTACCTCGCTAGCGCCTTAACAAGCTATGATAATTTTAACGTTAATTACCACATAAGTGGTCATAAACAGTTAATATATCGAGAGGAAGCTTATTATGTAGATCTTATTCCAAGAAATGAGAAGACGTTGGTGAAGAAGATTGTGATTAAGCCAAGAAAGACAAACATGACTCCTGAAACATTATTGAAGAAATTTAATTATCTCCTTCGAGTTGATGGTAAACAAGTGGCAACATTGACTTATATCAAATCATCTAATCATATTGCAATAAGCAAATTAAATGATGATGATCTAGTATTAGTTTGTTCAAAAGATTTTCATCAGTTCTTACGACATCGTTCTGCAGCTGTTCATGGAAAATCTGATATGCAACATTTACCATGTGAAAGGCCAAATCAATTTGATACAGAATGGGCCGTATCTTTATACAGAAAGTGTGTAGAGCCTTTTGGTGGTTTCTTACATGAAACAAGAGTGTTGATGCCTCGCATTATTACTTCGGTTAAATTGGTTGTAGATTATTTAAATGAAGTGATTAATGAGCAACATATTTCATTTTCTGAAAAAGAAGGTACTTTGTCTCTCACTATAAATGGAAAAGGTATTGAACTAATTATGGATAAAACTCTAATGGACATTTTGGGTTTTGATCAAAATATCTTTAAAAGTGGTACTGTAACCAAAGCTAGCGCAGACATGTCGCTATCGCGTCGTATTAACTATTTTCAGATATATTCCAATATTGGTGAAGATGTACGTGTGGGAGATGTTGAAGCTCCATTGCTAGCAATGATACCATACCAGCCAAAAAGCTGCAGTATTTTATCTGAGCATACTTTCAAGAAAGTGCATTATACAAAGCTGAAATCAAACTACATCCCACAAATTGATATTGCCATTTATGATGATGCTGGTGCGTTGATTCCTTTTCATAAAGATGCTGTGACAAGTATTACACTCCATTTCCGAATGAAGAGTTAATGCAAAAGTATGCTATTATATTTTTCCAATGTGAATAATATGGAAAGTGAAAATAAGGACTCGTTTCTAATCTACTTGCCCAGTAATGCTTCTATGAATAAATTTCCCAAAAATAAACCATCAGACTATCGAGTAGAATTAAATCGGCCACTGCATTTAGAAGGTGAATGGGAGGTTGGCGTTTCTAGTATTTGCTATGATAGCAATATTCAGAATGTGAATGATTTGGAAGAAATGATATTGACTCCTCGCACCCATGATGGAATAACGATGAATAATGCATTCCACTTCCCATACAATTTAACATCAGATGGAAAATGGAACTATGAATGGATTCAGATAAAATCAGATTCTTATGAGCCATTTGGGAATGAGAAAATTATTAAGGCATTCAACAGTGGTAATACTTCCATCATGAAGAATAAAAATCAGAAAGCTTATGAGTTTACTATCTATCATTGGAGTGGGAGACAGTTCCTCCGCTTTCATTCTTTTACTAAAGGTCTTACGCTGAGGTTGGATAGTGAATTCTATCCGCATCTTGGTTTTGGCCATGGACTACATCTAACGTCAATTGCTACTGCAAATGTTAGAAAAGTTTATTCAAATCGAATCAACAAATTTCATTATAGATTTAAAATATTTGATGAAGATGTTGTAGAATGCGAAGAACGCATCATTTTGAAAAAGCGTGGTGTTCAACCTTTATCACTTATTGAGTTAGTAAAACGATGGAATGAGACTGTGGGTAAGAAGTATGGAGAAAAAATTATGGCGGACAAAAATAAGTTGGTTATTCAGAAATATAATGACAAACTTACAGTTTATTTCTCTCCAACCTTGCGTCATTTTGTAAGACATTATACACCTATTATTGGAAGCGGTGTGGTGTATGCTTCTCATGAATATCACACTAAAGCTGATTCAGTTAATGATGAATGGTGGGTGGACATCTATGGCGATCGCATCAAGAAAATTTACCAGTCTTATGAAGAATCTAAAGTTGCTATCAATATAATGCCGCGTCTATGTCATGCAGTTGAAAGCTTCATTCATGTAGTAAATCCTTATATACAACAGAAGTTGAAGCATGTGATGAAAAGTAAATATGATGTAAAGACACACCACATTTCGTTTTCAATTGAAAATCAACGCGTTGTTCTGAAACTGGGTGATGACATTCAATGTCAATTGAGTAAAAATTTGAAAAAACTCTTTGGTTTTTCAATGCTACAAACAGTGTTTGCTGCTGCGCATACGATTGGTATAGAAACACCAATGACACTTGATAAACATGAACAGCACCTTTACATTCAAAGTGATTTGATTCTACCTATTTCTGTTGGTGAGAAAAAAGAATACATTTTACGTGATTTCATTCATGATAAAGACGCTTCATATGGAATAGTCGAGAAGATGTTTGAATCTATTTTCTATCATCCCGTCGTCAAACAAACTATACCCTCTATTGCTATCAAAATTACCAATGGTTTACAAGAGTGCATCCATGTGAAAGATACTAAATCCCTCATAACGTTAGTGTTTCGGAAAACAAAGTGAAGTCATTGTGATATGTTTATTGAAATATGTACATGAATGTGAAGCAATAGACTTTATACAACATCCACTGAAAATATATACATGAGCGCACTTCAATAAACATTGTTATATACAAAAAGTCTTTTTACTTCGTGAAGGGTGGAAATATACAGGGATAGGAAAAATGTCTTTCAGTGGAAAAGTCATCACATGGGGAATGTACAGATGTGGACACATATTCACAAGGAAAAAACAATCTCATGCGATACATAAAACAACAATGTTTATCTACAGAAATCAACATCAAAATACTAAGTTAAGGATGATTATGCTAAGACGTCTCCTGAATGTGGTAGTGTGAGTTTAATTCTTTTGGGTGGTGGTATGTTTGTGTCAGGATGTCCATGTGGAAGAGATATGTTGTGTTCTAACCAGCACCTCTTATCCTCCCATGCTGAAAGCGCCCGTTTCCTAAAAGTATGAGTTTTGATCTCATGCGACTTAGATTTTAAGATTGTCATATTGACAAACGTTATATTTTTATTTCTATAGGCTTTCCTGAAATTCTTATGTTTCATATTTTGCACAATGGATTTTGATATGCCTTTAGCGCGCTTAATGCTATCATCACTATCCTTTAATTTCATAGAATACATTTTTGGACGGAGGAGAATCATTTCATCTATTTCCTTCCCTGCTGTCTCATCCTTAAAGCAGCCAAGTTTTGCCTTATTTTTGATGGAGTAGAGTGGATGATCAGCAGGATAATTTGATGTATCAAAATATCTTTCCAAAGATTTTCCTACTTCATTGAAATTTAAATCTTTTTGAGTGGTAATACCTAAGAAGAAACTATCTGTATCACCACCCAACAAACGAACCTCTTTTACGAGAGGACATGGTTTTAGTATTTTATAAAAGAGTTGGTACATTTCAAGCTTAGAATAATCTAGTACAGCTTGACCAATATAGATGGGTTTGCACAACTCAACTTCAGATTTTATCATTTTAACACCTATAAGGTCCTCATCGATAATGTCTCTATCGATGAATAGAGGTGATGAGGTCAATTTGTGATACTTTTGATCATCATTAACTAGTTTGTAGTTTACGCGCTTTCTAACATCCTCCATCGTCTTACCAAATAGACTGTTGTTCTTATATTTATAAAAATCTTTTTCAAAGTTATTTTGGGCTAGTGCACGTTTCTGGCTGTTGCTATCAATATATGGCTTGAGGAAGGCTTTCTGTCTAAATTTAATAATGCGGTGAACTCTTTTTAAAATCATACCCATTTCTAAATAAAATTTTAAGATGCTAAAGTGGACTAGATAGTTTTCTTTATCATACTGGGTGAGTAAAAGTTTGCGACAAGGCTTATAGTCGGGTTGTCCACATGATTCTAAATCTTTATGAAATTGTTTCATAAAGTCGGAAAACATATCTTTACTCACTTCACCTGATTCGGGTGCGAGTGGAAAATCTACGGTTTTATGTTTAATATTATTTGGATAGATTAGATCTATCTCAAAATAATATCCCCAATCACCTTCATCTGGAATTGCTAGTATGTTAGAAGGGTTGGAGAAATGTTGAATATCACTATCATCTAACCAGCTAAACTCAGAGTGAGGTAGCGGTTTGGATAATGAACTACCATACAAATTATTTTGGTCATAATACTTCAGATGAGTCTGGTCATTGCCTACTGTTTCAGATTTTAACCTATGTTTATTTACAAATGTGAGACCACCGCGAATTCCTCGCTCAAATAAATTATACATCTCTGGATCTTGTAAGAGATGAATGGTCTCACCAGTCATTTTAAAAGCAGACTTAAATGACATGGCTGGCAGACTGACAAAGTGGACGGGATCTAACTTATCTTCGTCTAATGCCACTCGTCGAAACTCCTGAAATACATCAGCCAGCAAAAATACATCTAACTTAAGGTAGGCAATCATATATTCGCCAAATGTATGGCAGTCAAATTTTATCCATGCATCTTGTGCATGATCATAATCTTCGGTCTTACATTCTGCGCCGGTCAAATCATTTTTAAATTTATCTATGGGCGGAAGAGAAGTCTCGCCGAGTTTACTAATCGCATCAAAATATGCATATGGAAAGACTCCTTTCCGTGTGATGACTTCATCGGTTAGATTTGGATATTGTTTCTTAAGATTTTGTGTTAGTGGAAGAGACTTTAGATTTTGCACGAGAGAGGCCAGTGATGCAGTCATAAATTGGTAGGAATCTAAAAATTTTATATCAAAATAGACCGTCTTATTTTCTTTAGTTTTATCGACAGGCACTTTTGCTGTCATGGCCATAAACTTCTCTCTCGTTTGCGCTATTACATCAAGCTTCCACTCTTTCATTTGACCTAAACCTCCTTTTATTATCATATGGCTGTCGTAGCCCTTGAAATTATGGAAAATGACGGGTAATGTACGCCGTTTCATCCTAAGTGAAAAATTGCATTTTGAACAGAGTGCGTTTCTAAATTTAGCAGTGATGTGATCATGGTCGCGCACTTTCTTAATCTTATCATCGTCAAATGTTTTCCTACATTTGGGGCAAATGTTGCAACTATCAAATTTTGCTTGATCATCTGCTGTCATATGCAATGATCTGCGATAGAGTTCACCATCATGTTTTTGTTGAAATTTTACAGCCTGTTCGAGGAATTGTAGGAATTGGTAAATACAATCCTCACCTTGCCAGACGTGCATTTTATTTTGCCTACTCCTAAAGTGATCATGCCATACTTCATAGCAGGAAATGGCTGCTGGTCGATGGATGTTATCATCGATATAACATTCGATGTCAGCATAGACGACACGAAGAGGACTAAGTTCATCACCATTCTCTCTATATGAAAACTCCTTATCTTTGGGCATGCGCTCCATTTGCAGTTTACCTCGCTTACACCATTCGTAATGAGTTTCAAATTTAGTTTTCCTCCTAAAGTGGCGAATACATCTGTCGCAGTAATATAACTCTCTACTAGAGTTTTCTAAGTGGTGGTATAAGCGAGAGATTTTGGGAATACCGCAGTAGTGCCATTCCTCACTATCATCCTGTTTTACTAATAACAGGTTTACTGTACGTTCATAACAACTCGAACGCGAGTTGTAGCGCACACCCTTCAATCCCTTTTCCCAAACATGGAGAACTATTTTGATGTTGTTCAATTTTTCAAATTTTTCTATATCTTTAATTTTCATATCGTCACTATTACAGTCATCGAAGTTTAATTCATTCTTCCACTGTTGATACTTACTCTTGCGGTATCGACTATTCTGCACATCATTATAGTGGAGAATGGAGAGGACGGCATACTTAAAACATTGCGATTCGCAATCTACAGAAATGACTGCTGCTTTATTTCTTAAATTTTTCGGAAGTTTAAAGAGGCCTCGACCACTATGATTTCCTAATAAACTGATTTTAATCATGGCGGTCTCAATACCATCAAAAACGAGTCCACTATCACGCTCGTTAAATTTATCTATATTTAATTTTAACCCTTGGATATGAAAATTTATCCAAGACTCACAGTCTACAACTTCGGTTGCAGGAGAGGAGGGTATGTGAAACTCCAACCTCTCTATTATTTGTCCAGTATGGTGGTCGATTTTTACATATTTTATTTTAAGATAGATGAGCGCCTTCATTCTAAAATTGTCTAAATTGTTGAAGAGCGCTTCTATCAATGATGAATTTTGATGAAACCATTCCTCAAAGTTAGCAATGGTTTCTGAGGAGTCCATCTGGTAGTTCCTCACTAAATTATTTATGGACACCTCAGTGAGTCGGATAGAGGAGGTACCGTTGGTGTAGGTATCGTTCGTGTGTGTATGTTGAAGTCTGTCCGAAGATAGTTCAAAACGTGTCTCGAAAGACTGAATGCATAAATCGCAAGAAAAGGAGACATCGTTAACAGAATCATCCCTACCTTCGGAGATTGATGCCGGCTTAGGTCTACAAACACCTCGCTTGATGTGTCGGATGAGATCACGCTTCCTCGTGAAGATGTGTCCACAGTCAGCACATTGCCGATCGTCGCATTCCCGTGACAATGTTGACATGGAACTGGTATCACCTGAAAGAGAAATCATTCTTTCATCTCTGTTCAAGTCTCAGTGTATTGTTACAACCTACCTTGACTCAACAACTCTAAACTTTCCTCGAGAAGGGAGGGTGTTGGTGATGAAGTTGATGCCTGAAATTGAGGAAGATGCTATTAGCCACACGTTTGAGGGAGATGAGAGAGGAAATTTTCAACTTACCATTTGAACGAAATTATGTTTAAGCTTGATACTTCAACAAGATAGAGACTTCACTCAAATTTGGAATTCACTAAAGAGCAGTTCACTTGTACGCCTCAAATACAGAATTCGTCAGAGAACAGTTCACTTATGCGTCTCAAAGACAGAGTGAAATGATACGGATGTCACTTTGCTTATATACTTTCATTCTCTTCATTCATTGGATGTTCATTCTGATTGGCTGCTTGTGTATACTTAAGAATTAGAAAACATTTCAAAGTCATTATTCACAGTCAACATGACAAGCCCTCCAACAACATCAAACACAAAATTCTCTTCTCCATGCTCAACACCAAAGGCGCTCGTTACACCAAATGCACCAAGAAAGGCGAAGGTGGAGAAGGTGTACCGACTGGACAATATACGAAAGTTGTCATTACCAGCGGACGAGGAAGAGGAGAGTGTATGTGAGAAGGAGTGTCCCGACTTAACAGGCGTGAGGTGGAAGTATCTCCAGTACGATACTGACGATGTGATGGAGATCACCAGCACGAAATTCCTCCACCAATTATGGGAGTGGTACACCCCTAACTCCCAGCCACGAACTATGGCAGAGTGGGAGTATATTGATAAAGTGAGGCTCGCAGTGGAAGAACGATTAAAGCAACTGAACTGTTTTTGTTATCTATGTGAAGCCAGACTCTGGGACGATATTGACGATGAAGACCTTTTGAAATACATGCCATAATAAATTTTTATTTCGTATTATCTTTGCTTTCATACTGACGTACTTGAATGGGGCTTCAGTGGATGATTTAACCATGTATACATTTTCATTTGGAAATAGTAGCACGCTTAGTCTAACTTGTAAATCTTAAAACATTTCATATGGACGATGATGATAGATGAAATAGTGTCAAATAAAATTAAGATAGCTTACACTTCTGATACAGGGATAGCAATCGACTGCGATCCATGTGTAAAGAGCTTGTTAGACTACGGATGGGGTTAAGTGGATGATTTAACCATGTATACATTTTCATTTGGAAATAGTAGCACGCTTAGTCTAACTTGTAAATCTTAAAACATTTCATATGGACGATGATGATAGATGAAATAGTGTCAAATAAAATTAAGATAGCTTACACTTCTGATACAGGGATAGCAATCGACTGCGATCCATGTGTAAAGAGCTTGTTAGACTACGGATGGGGTTAAGTGGATGATTTAACCATGTATACATTTTCATTTGGAAATAGTAGCACGCTTAGTCTAACTTGTAAATCTTAAAACATTTCATATGGACGATGATGATAGATGAAATAGTGTCAAATAAAATTAAGATAGCTTACACTTCTGATACAGGGATAGCAATCGACTGCGATCCATGTGTAAAGAGCTTGTTAGACTACGGAAGAGAGAAGTGTGTTATGTTGCGTGTGGCGCGTGAGTGTCCTCCCATTTCATTCCATTCATTATTTTTCTTCCCCTCTGCATTCCATATCCGAGGATATGTGGCGGGCTTGGGACCGCTTTAGCTGCATTAGAAGGTTGGCCCTTAAAAGAGCCCATGGGTCGTTCTCCGTCCACCGACACTCCTCTCACTTCTGCAAAAACTCTGAAAGAAAAAGAATAGGAGATTAGATGAGCTACAAAAATGATCATGTTGAGGAAGCTTACTGGGAACTTTCTTCCGAACTTTTCGGACGACGAATTCTTCAAGCTGACCGGTAACGTCCATACTCATGTGGAGACATCGGACTCCGTCGCCCTCATAACACTGCTGGGTCACGTTGGGGTCATCCGTGATGGTTGGGGCGTCGCATACATTATTCTCAAAGAGGGGAAGATGGACTTCATACACTCTCCTTTTTCGACACTTCAAACGCTCATGCAGTCGCTCCACTTCAACCGTCAACCTCTTATTAATAACCTTCACCTCCTCCGTCTCCTTCACCACGCTTCGCATCCGCTCTATCTCTTCATCCTTCCTCGACACACTCGCCTGCAAACTCTCCACCAAACCTGCCTTCCTCATCAACTCGCTCCTTTCCGCCATCCATTCCTTCTCCTTCTTTCTCAAGCTCTCCAACTCTTCCCTTGTTGCCCTATACCCCTCAACCTTCACCTTCAGCTCTTCATTCTCCTTCAAAACTTTTCTATTATTACTTTCCAAAGCCATCACGCGATCCTTCATTCTCACAAATACCTCCGTGTCATACGCCTCTTGCTGCCGTGGCGATGACGCTGCCATCGGCTTAGCCACTTCCTCCCCCTCCCACTCTTCCTTCAAATCCGCTATGTCCCCAAACAAATCTTCCATCACCGCATCCAAATCAACATCATCCTTCTTCTTCATATTCGCTCTCAACTCAACTTCCTCATTCGAACTCCCATCACTCGAACTCCCCTCACTCGCATTCCTCACCACTTTCTCCCCAATCACGTCCTGAATCGTTGCCACCGCCTTTCTCACCTCTTCCCTTTCCAACAACTCTCCCTCAAACCATGCCTTGAACCCCTTCTCTCCGATGTTCCCACTCTCACACTGCAAATGCGCCTTCATAAATTCCTTCTCATCCCCCATCACACATTTCCGACAAGACACACACAACCTCAACATCACTTTCCTCTCATGGCCCATCGTCCCCTCTTTTTCTTTTAAATGTTTCTTTAGTTCGCTACCTCTGGCAATCTTGCCACAACTGCATTTGCCCACTAGCATCTTGGCGTTGCTCGCTTTCGTCATGATAATTCTGTAAAGATAGAGTAAAATTTGATAGCAAGTGTTTATAGGATACTACTTGCTGATATGCATTGAAAGACTAAGTCACCAAACATTTGATAGCAAGTCAGCAACCGTTTGGGTGTTAAGCTCTTGAATCCGTTACAGGCATTACTCAGAGGGGATCTTATCCCAGCTCCAAGGCCTCGACCCACAAATCCAACCTCGATCGGACAGAGCGTGCGTCATATCACTGTGTTTGTATCCGGGCCCCAGTTTTGACATGAAAACCGGTGGAGTTATTTACAAGAGGAAACGACCCAAGTCACAGAGACTCATAAACGACTGCTTTTTATTCAAAAACTTTAATTATTATCATTAAATATGAATTTAAATTTTTCAGTATTTTAGTACTACTCATAAAACGTTTATAAGTAGTCTGTCACCTTCAGCATAGCAAACGCTGTCGAATGTTTTTTGAATCAAGTCTAAAGGACTTGTAGAAGCAAAGTTATAGCCGTTTGAAGATTTCGGCCTACTATCATCAAATGGTCAGTCATGCTATACTGACTAACCTATAAGTCTGACACCTTAGCTGATATCAGCAATGTAAAGTCAGAAGTCCGATATCGGACCTCAAGAGAAACGACTTACCTGTAGTCAGTTTCTCAACTTAGTGAAATTCCTCTCCCGATCCCGTTCTTATATACCCTGTGAATATGCAATCGATAAGAGGGGGGGACGTCAGTGAAATTTCAGAATTTGATGAAAAATGTTTTGGTGACGGTCCCAGGTCGAAATTCCACACTTTGGAAAATTTTCAAATTTTTACCCATACAAAGCCACTCTGACACTTAGGATTTTTTCAGGTAAGCGAGCTCCGACCTAAAATCTTGTAACCGCTCTAACTTTTGAACGAAGACAGATAGGAACAAGCCGATTCTTTCACTGAATTTGTCTCACTCTTAGCTTTCAAACGAGCTATCGCACGACAAAATCCGTCCACTGGAAGCCAAAATCGAAGCAAGCTGTCCAGAGGGGGGGGGGACGTCAGTGAAATTTCAAAATTTGATGAAAAATGTTTTGGTGACGGTCCCAGGTCGAAATTCCACACTTTGGAAAATTTTCAAATTTTTACCCATACAAAGCCACTCTGACACTTAGGATTTTTTCAGGTGAGCGAGCTCCGACCTAAAATCTTGTAACCGCTCTAACTTTTGAACGAAGACAGATAGGAACAAGCCGATTCTTTCACTGAATTTGTCTCACTCTTAGCTTACAAACGCGCTATCGCACGACAAAATCCGTCCACTGGAAGCCAAAATCGAAGCACGCTGCCCAGAGGGGGGGGGACGTCAGTGAAATTTCAAAATTTGATGAAAAATGTTTTGGTGACGGTCCCAGGTCGAAATTCCACACTTTGGAAAATTTTCAAATTTTTACCCATACAAAGTCACTCTGACACTTAGGATTTTTTCAGGTGAGCGAGCTCCGACCTAAAATCTTGTAACCGCTCTAACTTTTGAACGAAGACAGATAGGAACAAGCCGATTCTTTCAGTGAATTTGTCTCACTCTTAGCTTTCAAACGAGCTATGGCACGACAAAATCCGTCCACTAGAAGCCAAGATCGAAGCGAGCTGTCCAGAGGGGGGGGACGTCAGCGAAAATTTTTCTCTCCTATTGACTTGAAACTCACCATACCGATGCAGAATTTCACGCTGAATCCGAATCTGGCCTCCGTTTTCTCATCCGATGGTTCGTTTTGGCTCTACAGTAGGCAGCCATCGCAAAAATTCTAACTCTGTCGTTTTTTCGAAAAATGTTGAAAATTTTTTCTCGCCGATTGACTTGAAACTCACCATACAGATAGAGAATTTCACGCTGATTCCAAATCTGAAATCCGTTTTCCAATCCGATGCTTCGTTTTGAAGCTAGAGCCCAAAACGTCCCAAATTCTAACTCTGTCGTTTTTCGCCAGTGTCCCAAAATCTTAAATGGCGTCTCACATCTAAACGAAGACAGATAGGAACAAGCCGATTCTTTCACTGAATTTGTCTCACTCTTAGCTTTGAAACGAGCTATCGCACGACAAAATCCGTCCACTGGAAGCCAAAATCGAAGCAAGCTGTCCAGAGGGGGGGGGACGTCAGCCGAAAATTTTTTCTCTCCGATTTCGCTGGAAACATCCTTCCTAACCCAAAATTTCACGTAGATTCCGAATCTGGCCTCCGTTTTCTCATCCGATGCTTCGTTTGGCGCTACACACCAAAACGTCCCAAATTCTAACTCTGTTAAAATTTTGAAGAAAAATTTTTTCTCGCCGATTGCCTTGAAACTCACCCTACCGATGCAGAATTTTACGCTGAATCCGAATCTGGCAGCCATTTCACCATCCACGACAACCTAGACGGTCGCCCACGTCAACCTAGACGGTCGCCCACGTCAACCAGACGGTCGCCCACGTCAACCAGGCGGTCGGACCAACTCACCCGAGTCTCACACTCTGTCGTTGCAGAGGGGGGGGAGTCAGCGAACATGTTGTGAACGGGAACCCACCTGGCCGGCACACCACGACAGACCACAACCTCTGTCGTTCCAGGGGGGGGGACTCAGACCCGAAGCACCACGGCGGCCGACCACGACACTCTGCCGTTCCAGAGGGGGGGTGGGGCGCCGGTCGAGTGTTTGTCACTTGCTTACTACTGATACCGTTCCTCACCTCACGTGCTCCGTCCCTCCACATGAAAGGAAGAGTATATGATGCCTGTGTCCGGAAGGGTATGGTATACAGAAGCGAAACATGGGCTCTGAAAGTAGACAGTCAACAACGTCTGGAGAGGGTGGAAATGCGCATGGCAAGGTGGATGTGTGGCACGAAGCTAAGTGACGGAAAGCGAAGTGACGACTTGAGGCATATGCTTAACATCGAAGCAATATCCGATGTTATCGTACGAAACCGATTCAGATGGTTTGGCCACGTGATGCGAAAAGGGCCCGAAGACTACGTCCGCCAAGTTGTGACATGGAAAGTAGAGGGAAGAAGAAGAAAATGTCGACCTCGGAAGACATGGAGTGACTCTGTTGCCGCTGATCTCAAGCAGAATGGTCTCAAAACGGATGACGCCAACGATCGTCAACGCTGGCGCTCTGCGATCCACAGCATTGGGAAGAATCGTCCAACCCTACGAAGTCGGAGAAAACGGACGTTAAACGCATAAGTATAAGTAAGTAAGGCTACACAGTGTCATAAAGATAATCAAAGTCGGAGGTTCGTCACAAAATCATCAAAAAAATCATGAAATATGATTTTGCGAAATTCATGAAAAATTTGTCTGGTGAATTGGGGATGGGCGGGCCAAGCGATAACAAGACTTTTGAATCAAGACTACGTGGAAGCAATTCACATCTAAGTTTGATATCACGTTCGGAAACTGAAATCATCCATTGCACAAAACGCATAACTGTTTCAAGAAAGGTGTGAAAACACTCGATGAGTTCATAGCAGATCTGCATGAGACGCTCGAGTGCGTGAAGACAACTATTCTCTCGAGCGAAGTATACTAAAGGGTGACTGGATGGTTTATGCTACGGTTTGTTTCCTGACGGTGCTTAGGCCTGAAGGCAGCCTCACTTCAAATTTTGAATCATTAATGGGAAAGCTTAAAGCAGCATCTTTTCGAATATTTTCCATTACAGGAGGAATTCCGAAGTTAGCTGTCAACTGATCACTGCAAACAGAAGTCTGTATGGAACACTACATTCCCACATTTGACTGAACAATCAGGAACTGGATCAAAAATATCTGCGATGAAGTGAGGAATGAATGGAGACTTTCAACTCAAAACCAGCATTCCGTCGTTTAATTGCTTTTCTATGTCACAAAATGAATTTTGTGGAATGACTCAAAATTCATACTTGAAACGTGTTCGCGAAGAACATCTAGATTATCTCTCTGAAGACTCATCAAGACAAAGAAGAATCAAGCAATAATGGGAAAAGGCTTCAACAATCATAGACGAGTTAGGAAATCCGAAGTTCAGGTGTTTATCAAATCTAGCAAGATGTGTATTGATTCATGTCGCGGTAATGTGGTCCATGAATCAGATTTTTTCAGCGATAAAGCCATCGGAGATGTTCACAGGGGCTCCCTGGATGAAGAGACACTGATCACCATCAGGTATTCTCCTTAAAAGTACGCACTGCATTTGAAGAGAAGATTGCAAGCGACTATCGCTAGAAAAGAAATTGAAGAGCTTGACCTGAAAAGAAAACGTGAAGCTTCTCATGACAAAATAGCAAAAAGGGAACGAGCCATCTAAGTGACGGAGGAGAAGATTCATGATGCGAATTCAGAAGTCCGAGAACATTAGAACTCCACTAAGTATTCTCGAGCGAACCTGTGGAAGGTACACAGTCTATTTAGTTAGCTATCGAGCAGAAAATGACTATAACTCGAGCACTTCAAGATCTAGAAAGCAAGGGACATTTTCTGCTGACATTTGATTGATCCTTACATAGTTTGTAGTAACATAATATGGAAGTCTCCAAATAGTGATCTACATCTGATCCTAAAATTATCTGCTTTGCCCTACTATTTTAACTATCTGCACATGCTCACTCGTTGCCAATAACATTGAACTGTTGCGGCCGATGATATACGGCAAGCTATGAAAACTGAAGCTCAGCAAAATATATGCAACTACTAAGTCAAGCGCATTACGTCGGGGAAGAGATGAAGAATGAAATGAATATCAAAAAATTGAAGTGATGTATTCTGCTGATCTAGGGATGCTTATTCTTGAAGACCCACATGTAATTGTTCTGTTGCAATTGAGTGAATTAATACTCACTAGATTGTTATTAGCTTCTATTGCACGTATTGTTGATACTATTGTAAGTTTCATTTTTGTAATCGTGATCGCCCGACCAAATAGTTTTGATGTAAATTTTTAATATAAAAATTGTTTTATTTTGAAAACTTTAAATGCATGTTTTTCTAACAGTAAATGTCAGCTGGTGTTTGTTTTTCTATCAAAAAATTCAATATGTTTTGAATATTCACACATGCACGTAGGATTCCTTACTTCAATATTTTTCTCATGATGGGTCAATATATGAAATGAATCGAGTTGCAATCAGTGGAATGTGGTCATGCTGACATAAATTTCAAAAAAAATTCAGAAAAATGGGCCTTGTGACTGAACTGTTGGCGGTCTTCTCTTGCCGAAAAGGCATTATATTCGCGAATAAAAGGCTTGTGAATTTTGCCTCCAGTAAACCGTACGAACCCTGTTTGATGAAAAATTGATGACTTTCATTTAGAGCAGCATTGATTATTGATATAATGTTTCTGTATCATATTTACATCATACTTATGCATGAGCAATTTAATTTTGTTGACATACACATTCATATTATCTCTAAAAATGAGTAGCCTACATATAGGGTGGTTAAAAATATCGAAAGTTGGAAAAAGTCAGGGTACACGTCGCCCAGAGTATTCCTTTTAGTACGAAAATTGTACATGTGAAGTTCTAACTCGATTAGACAAGGTTTGGGTCGTCCCGGGAGGTCAAAAGTGCAAAAATTGCTTAAAGAATAGCCTCTGACGTCATCACGTGATCTCGAATGACCTTGTAAGGTAAGGGTCACATTTGTATCTGTTGGTGATATATTATATTGCTCTAAAAAGCTTCGTTCAGTCGCAAAATAGCATTTAACGTCCGAAAATCATGCTTTCGGATGGGTCACGTGTTCAATAGAGGGGTATGGCATGAGAGCATAGAACGTCACTTTGTGATGAAACTGAGCGTTTTAGAGCCATATAATGTATAGCTATTAATGAACATAAATGTGACCGCTATGTCAAGAGATCGATGACCTCAGAGGCCACTTTTGGCTCAAATTTAGATGTTTTATTCCTATTATTTGATAGTGCCTCCAAGTATAAAGCAGAACGTATACAAACTTTTCTAAACTAGGTATCGATTAATTTAAAAGACGAATAACCAACCCATGATAGATGCTTATCAGTTAAGAGGCCCTTGTACTGACAGTTTTGATTAGTTAGTCACATTGGGTTTAGAATAGACTTGATCTGTCACTGAGTGATAGCACAACACCACTGAGAAGTCTTACTTGAACCCTGGGATGAAGGATTGGTCCCTTGGATACTCAGTTAGAATACAATTCAGCGTAGCAAAGTGCGACAAGGTAACAAAGTTAAAAAAACAGGCTAATGACTAGTTACTTTTCAATAGGTACAAAGTATGATTTAAAAGAAAATTTTTAATAGGTACAAAGTATGATTTAAAAGAAAATTTTTAAATCCTAAAATGTCTAAAAATTTTAAAAATACTTACTAGAAGGACAAACAACGCTATCACAAGGTATACCTGTGATAATGAACTTCGTGTGATTGTTATCTACAGACAAATGACAAGCAGTTGTTTAATTCTGAGGCTGTAAATGTTCTACAAGTCAGATAAGAGGAGTTTAACACACTCAACGCTATCCCACGTTGGTGAGAACAAGTAGGAGCAAGAGAAGATCGTTGACGATGCAACACTTCTGGGTGTCAACAGCAGAAATGTGGCGGGAAAAGAATAGAAGTACCGGTTCCCTAATAACTAGAAAGCACCCTTCAAAATGAAAGTCGCAGTTTTCACATAGCTGATTTAAATAATGTCCGCGGACAATTTCCTTTTTGGATTTTAATTTTTCGAACTTCTGAGAGCGGTTTTAGAAGAAAATAGTAAAAAATTTCGAAATTTTTTTATTGCAAAAATGAAACTTGTTGAGTGTTATCATACGTAACTTAAAGTAAGTTTCTGCTATCTTACGGTTAAAATGCGACTACAAGAGATTATTAAAACGATATTACATGAAAAAACTGTTTATTTGTCTGCACGTGTATTTGACTATGCCCGCGCATAAAGAATCGAACAATCGTGCGCATTTTGCTGCCTGCGGCTATTTAATGATATTTTTTATAGAGCCAAGAAAATAAATAACTTCATGGCCAAAAAAATTTGAAATTTAAAAAAAGATGGTAAAGATCATAATTAATAATAATAATTTAGTAAAAAGAGGAGGGTACATGTCATGATTATTCACTCCCACTGTTAGTTCTGAAGTAAAAAGGTACTCTCTTCATTCGTTAGAGGTGCCGCCAGTTTCATCACGCCATCAAAGTTTGGTCTGGAGCGACTGCCATCTTCTCCCTTCAAATATGCTTCGGAAGGTTGCGAGGATGATCCAAATTTTCGAAGAATGGTTGTACACAAATCAGCTACATTAGATAACGCCTTCATTCTTAATGTAGGCCTACAAAGATTGAATGAGCAGTTCTAAGGTGTGACGGATACCCCCTGACGCATATCATCGGTTCCTAGGCCCTCTATTCTACATGTCCACCGCTCTCCCCTTTGAAAATCCTGCCTACGTCCCTGCCCATAAGTACCGTTATTTATTTTCGCCCAATGAAAAAATTATTAATCCTGCAGCTTGACTTTTTGTTTTAGGAAGCACTTTGCCAAGTTTACTCGGTGATGATGTAGTGATATCTCTGACTAGATGACTAGTGAATGACACTGCCTCGTCGGACTGTCTTTCAACACGTGTCTGATTCTGATGATTTGGTTACAGACTCAGTTAGATCTCCGCTGTTGCTCAGCCAATTCGTTCACGTAGCAACGGTGCACGTCAGCGCATGCTTGCAGCCCATATAGAGGGCGCTCTATCGTCATTGTTCTGCAAACATTTCCCCAATCTTCGCTTTGATGCCCTGGCACCATACATCGCCATCCTGAGGCCAAGGAAATTAGATTGTTGCCGTGCCATCCATCGACACGTGGCCATCCGTCGGACTAGTCATGTTTGCTGCACTATCGCCGATGGAGAATATTGTTCATTCGCTACCCGCACGACCATATCAACAAATGAGTTGAAGAGACATGCGCTTGGCTCATCGTCAACCAGCAACAAAGTTAGATGAAATTACTGGAGGTTTATAAGGAGTCAAACATCATGGGAGCATCACATCACAGGATCGGAATATTGGAATCACAAACGTGACAATTTCTCCTCACAACATGGGATGTTTCAGCTTCTCAAATTCAGATTCTTCACCAGGATTTGATCACACTCGTAATCACATGCGATCATGTTCACGACCACAAAATGAAATATTTGAACGGAATCGTCGACGTCGTATCAAGCGTGTTCTCCGAGAGATAAAGTCCGTACTTCAAGATGAGCAAGTAAGTAAAGAACAGCTATGCAAAGTTTTGAGCAATCAGACCATTTTAGTTAAACACGATCCTTAAGACCATTCAGTGGTGAGCAACGCGTGGCCCGCGGGCCAGTTGATGACCCACCGGGATATATTGGGTGCAGTGGCGTATCCAGAAATTCCTCCAGGGGGGGCACAAATTATATTCATTCGAACCTATGGTCTATTATACAAAAGTAAATTGTTGCAAGCTTATTTTACTGATTTGAATTGTATTACATGTAATTTGATTTAATCTATGCAAACTTATGTACTGATATATATGATATATTTATACTATTTATGATACTGATAGTGTATTCCGTAATCAGACATTTTGCAAAAGAAAAGTAACAACTTAGCCAAAATTTTGAAAATTGTGGCAGCTCTACAAGTCAAATTATAATTCATATCTCCAATTTGCAAAAGAAACACAAATGGGTTTTTAAATCTGGGTTTTTAGAATCTGTTCCCACAAAAAAGTCAAAAATTGACTCGTCTACTCCGCATGGCAAAGTTATCTAGTAACTGGTCACCATTGATTTGAATGTCTCGGTTTATGTAGAGATAGGCTAATCCATTCAGTCGCCCTTCTCCCATGCTCGATCGTAAGTTTTCCAGATGCTTTAAAACACTGAATGATCGTTCTTTCGTAGCGTTCGTTACAGGGATTGTTGGAGAAATCTTTAACATGTCTAAACTATGCCTTGCGATTCGCGCTCGACTCTGCTTATACTGTGCAGTAACTATTAATAGAACAGGACTTCAAGTTGAAGGAATACTTGATGTACTAAAATATATAGAAAAGAAGTAGATACATGCTGTTATGTATCTACGTGTTCATCATCCTCCATCCCTAATTCCTGAGGGGGGCATGGCGAGATGGCCTCCCCCTTAAATACGCCACTGATTGGGTGGCCCGCCACCTCTTCTCATATCTAAAGTGGCCTGTTGACGGTGACATTATTTTAATCGATAATGTGAAGATAACTCATTTCGACTTCGACAGACCGTTGCACTGCATGTGTAGACTGTCGTTTTTCGATGAAATGAGGCGATGTCAGTCATATCACCTAAAAAGTCAAATTACCGTTTAATTACACAAAAGAAGCGCGTCCATGATTTGCTGTAGGCTTATTCGCTCTTCAATATTCACACGATTTGTAGAATTAAAAATTATCATTCCTTTATATTGAACAAATTGGTTGCGTACAATACTGCTGTATACATTTACATGTAGAATTTTGTTATGTAATATGACCACTATATACACGACAGCCCTTATGTACACTTAGTTGTGTACGGAATAAAAAAATGTTAAGCCTAAGAAGGGCACTGCCTTTTAAAATTGGTGACCCACGAGCCTTTTCGCGTGGCCCGCTATCCGAACATGGTTGCCCACCACTATTTCGCGCGAAATTCGCGAAATTGCATTGAGCGGATTTGATCCAAATCCTTTTTCGGAGAGGCGTCCCTCAAGTTACAGGAAAAGTTTAAGCTTCAATGCTGTATATTTTTCTCATAATACATCTGGCAACCGTGTCATATGTGAACTCAAAAAACTTTTTCAAATTCAAAAGAGGATTAGTTAATTCAAATCAGCGTCATTAGTCAAATATCGTGTCCCTCAAGTTACATGAGAATTTTGTCATGAACTTCATGACATTCGGCTTGTAACATTATCGATTGAACATTAATCGATACTATCAATTATTATATATTATTATATATATATTTATGTTATCATTATACATTAATTATTTGAAACATTAATCTATTTTATGTATATATTTATAAAGTTTGGCCAATTATATATACATGCATAATATCTACATGGTACTTGAAAAAATCAGGAAATTAGGATGCATACATTCAAGGTATATTACAATTTGATTTTCATTATTGAAGTAGATGCTACGTGCCTGAATAGTGTTATGAAATTGTGCTTTTTAATATAATTAAGCTGCAGAAAGGAGAGCTGCTCTGTATGCATACTTATGACTTTGATCGGTTTATAAACGTCGGGAAATTCCTAACTTTTGTCTGCAATTTCTTGAGATTCCGGGTTGGTAAAGTGAAGACCGACATTAGAGCATGTCTTTCCGACTCATCTTGTTCCTACCCCAGGATAGAGATTGACAAAATGTAAGCATGCCGACTGTAGCTACACAAAATGAAATGAAGTTAATGAAAATTAAGTATAGCTGTCTGCTCCATGCATTACACAAACAGATTGGGATTCCAAAATCACGAAGAATCCCAATCTCGGGATTTCGGAATCCTGCAACAGGTCATTTACTGTAAATTAAACGAATGTTGTAAATGGCAACTGTGGTCAAATAAGATGAAATCTTCCTGAACAACCCGATTCCTGAGATTCTTCAAAAACAGAGGAATATAAACATAACAAGGGATCAATTTCCTTCGTAGAGATCTTAATTCTGGAATTACCTCGATTGCTATTATGTACTTCGTCAATGTTCATCCCTGAGGAGAAATGTCATTTTTTATTTGGAAATGTGACTTATCTAATGCATTTCAAATAGGCCTACAAAATTTAATGCCACCTGTAATTTTTGATTACATGATGAACTTGAGTATTTTCTGTAGCGTGAAGGTTGCTTCATGTCTTCTTGTCAAATGCTTGGCTACACGTGTAAATCGAAAACGCTATGGCTTATAAAACGTTTATCGAAACGTTCTAACGTCTATCGCTTAAATGTTCTCTTGATTTTAAAACGTACTGGAAAAAGGAATGCTTAAATTTTGCTGGAAAATAACGATTGGGAACTTGTGGCAACACTACAAAGCTCAATTTCACTGAATTTCGGGCTCGTTTCGCGCTTGTGTTACTTCCGCACAATTTTGGGTCGAGATGGCAAGTAACCTTCGTGTCATTTTTTGGCGACCTTAGATGAAATTTAGAATGAGATCAGAGAAACCAGTGAAATTCTTTATTTAAGCACATCAGTAGTCATGAGCAAAAATGTTCAGGGTTCTCAATCGTTACATGTACGACCGTAAATAATTCGCATATTTTATTAAATCATAAAATAGTTTTTAATCAAAAATTTCGTCACCTGTCATTGCATAGTGTAGGTGCAATTATTTATTTCAACACGTATGCAGGTCTTTGGTCGCACATGTTATCTAATATAATTCTTTATTTATGCATGTCAATGGTTGCGAACAGAAGATTTCATATTTTTATTGGCATAATGATGATGATATGTATGTTCGACCAAGTTATGAAATAATTAACTAATTAATTTACTTGAAAATTTTCGTACTCAACATTTGCATGGCACAGAATTTTGTGCTACTAAAAGGGATTTAGCATAGTCTTTGAAATGCTTGGATAGAATCAAAGGCTGCGCAATGGCGAGGGACAAGTCGACATTGTTTCCCATACTTTTCATAGAGCTGGTGATTGTCCCCTCCACTTTTTATCTTAAGTTTGAATCAATTTAAGCCACTAATCAGCTTCGTCACTATAGGCTGTACAGTGTACACACTACGCAATAAAAAACAGATCACATTACTACCAAAGTAAAAATTTTGGATTTCAGCTATTTTTTGCAGTCTAGACAGAGAACATCCGAAAAAATATACCATTTTTCTGCTTTTGACTGATGAAGACAGTGTTGTCATCAGTCATCATATTGCAACGTCATCAAATTTAAATTTATCTGTGATTAATGGTACTTCTGCTATCTGCTACTAAGTGATATTATCTTTGAAGTTCAATGGTCTCTAAACTGCATGCACTGTGCAGTTTTCAGTCCGGGCCATATCTATGTGTCTGAATAATCAAATAATACACGTAGACGCTTGACCAATTTGAAATCGGCAATCCATCTTTTCACCTTTGAGTAGGATGGGACACCCCTACTTCAGCAGATTGAATTTCCACGTTTACTGTTGTGGGATGTAGCATTCTTATTTGCTACATCCAATATTGATATCGTAAAATCAAGTTTTGACAGTTCATTTTCAAAAATTCTAATTAAGTTTTATTACCATAGCCATAGGGCATTCTATCAAAATGGCATCAGCGTGAAAGCCCTACTGACCAAAAAAAATATATTTAGAAACGTATAATTATGAAATGTCATAAATATATACACTGTTCAAAATAAGTCCTAGAATCTTTTTACTTTTTTTCTAAAGCGATTTTTATAGGTTCTAGCAATAGGTTGACGTTTCTTTTGGTACAATTGGTACATAACTAATAGATATATGATCGCAAATAGTTTTTTAGAATCTAGACCAGACAAATTGAAGAAATCTTATAAACACATCAATACATATAATGTTGTTTACAAATACGCTTGTGACCGCTGTGACATGCGATACATCGGCACTACGAAACGCCATCTTGATGCTCGCATCGCTGAGCATCTTAAAAGTTACCCCATACCGACAGAGATCTCTATACATAAACACAGTCCAAACAAAATGAATTTCAAGGTCATAGGTCGGCACAAGATACCCTTTATTCTGGAATCAATATTCATTAAGCAAGATGCAAAATGCCTGTCCAATGAGCGGAATGGATCTCACTCTCTCTACCTCGGATTGTCTGACTGATAGCAATTGTTAATTTTATTCAATTTCATGCTTTTAGCGATTTTCAAATAAAAGTCGAATTTTGCTATATCTTAATCGATTTGTCCGCTGAAGATTGTGCGTCAGCACTGAAACATGCCCGGCTGAAATAAAAACTTTTTTGATCGCCATGAAACATCACTTGGTTCATTATGAAAAAAATCCGGTTAATCGACAAAGAATTTATTATTAAAAGCGCACGATATTTCACGCACAAACTGTGCGCATCATCAGGTGAATGAAATGTACAAAGTTCAGCCAGTTTCATGAGATGAATTAACACAATGTGGTGTGACGCCAGCGCGAACATAGAGATACATCAATGAATGAACTAAAGGACAAACATGGTATTCTAAAAACAATACCACACTAAATTTCTATTCCCATCGGACGTGGCGCGTCTCACGCGTCCAGAATTTTAGTTCAGAACCCTAACAAACATATTAGCTGTTCACACAGACGCGCGGGACCAGAAAAAAGTTCTGAAATTATTATTTTATATTCTAATATATATATATATTATATATATATATATATATATATATATATATATATATAAGCATGAAAAGAGATGTAAGAGTATGAAAGAGAATACATCAGTGGCCGTATTAATAGAGATAGGACTAGCCTAGCACTACCCTAGTGCTAGCCTAGCAGCAACTTCCGTATTAATAGAACTAGCATTTGCTATAGCCACAGAATTAAATATTTTGTTTAATTTTTATTTTATATAATGAATCTAATTCTGTGGCTATAGCATTTCCTAGGGGTAGCGCTAGGCAAGTTGCTACTAGGGGCAATAGCAACTTGAGTTCCGTATTAATAGAGAAAGCCCAGCGTCAACTCCGGCGCCAGTTAATGCTAGATCAAGTTTCATTGACGTGCCGATTCAGCGCGCAGCTGCATTCACCACCTGCTCTCACGCCCGGCAATCGAGTCATAGAAATCTGGCAATTCGACGCACATTCCGAGTGAAAATATAGGTTTTCCCGATCAAATATAACGCTTGTTTTGACCAAATGTAATATAGATAAAAGCAAATGTAACACGTCAACATTAGGGCTGTTATCAAATGTAACCTGTCAAATCGAATGTTACGTAGGTAGTGTAACCTGTCAAATCGAATGTTACGTAGGTAGATATCAAATGTAATAATGATGATTAGTCAAAAGCAAATTTAACAATGACAGATCAAATATAATAAAAGAATCATATAATGTCATACAGATCTTATTGAATTAATATGCTACGAAGAATGCAATTAACTTCACATTTGAACATCAATCATTAATTGAATGTCATACTGGTGAATGTGCGCAACATACAAGATGTGAAAACAAGAATAGGTAGAATAAGAATTGATAACATATATGAATGATCAGGGATTTGAGTACCCCACTTTTCTTAGGTCAATATCTGAAGCCAAAAAATATTTGAATTGACATCAAAATGTTCTGCTTTAATAAACACGCTGGCAAATACCGCTGCAAATGTCTAAAGTAGCTGCCACATTCCTCTGGGGTGATGACCGACACACTCCGCTCCGCAAGTTGACATAAAGTGGCTTCTCTCTCCTGAGGAGCTTGATCATGAAGCTGATCTCTTACTTCCGCTAAACCTCGCTTTACGGAGGCCTTCCACTGAGATAAGCAGTTCTCCACAATATTCAACATGGGTGAGTACGGTGGAAGCCACTCGAGTGTGACTGTCTGCGGAAGACCGACATCACCAGCACTTCGATGAGCAGGCGCGTTGTCGAAAATAAGGACTTTCTCCACTCCATCGTCGGGAAAATGCTCTACCACTTCTTGCAGAAATTCTTTGAACCGTTCGCTATTCATTCCTCCACTGATCAGATCATGGTGAATTAGACCGTTAGTAGCACTAACAGCAAGTGTCATAGTGAAATTCCGTCCTCTTGTACCACCAACTACTCGTACAGCTCGCTCGCCTACCCGTGCGCGTCCTCTGGTTCTCCTCGTCCACAGATTGATGCCGGCTTCATCCATGAACATGAGCTCTTTCCATTCTGCAAATTCTTTACGTCTTTCCTTTACCACCGAATTTCGTTGACCAGGCGCATCCTCTAATTTCTTCATTACGATTAGCTCCCCATGCAGCATGTTCGAAAGCGTTGATCTTCCGATCGGCGCATGTGTTGGAAGAGCTACGCGTAATTCAGAGTTTATCTGATCCAGAGCGAAGTCTGGATGTTGCTCCACAATGGCTACTGCGGCCTCCCTCAGAGCAGGTGTCACACGAGTCCGTTGCGGACGAGCTCCACCTCGAGGAAAGGCGACGATGCCGTAATTGTCATTGGCTCTTCGAATGATGGCGTACGCTGTGGACCTCTTGATCCCAAGTTAGCGGGCGAGTGCAACATAATCCTCGCCATGACTATGAGCGTCTACCAAGCGCTGCTTGTCAATGACGGAAATTCTTTGATATCGCATCATTGATAGCATCCGATGATAACAACATATATTTGGTCTGTATCTGCCACTTATAAAGAGACTAGTTTGATATTTGTTCTACCTATGGTGCACAATAGAACGATAGAGAATGAATAGAATTCAACACTTGATCTGACAGATTATATTTGATCTACCAACAATTAGATTTGCAATCGATGCGCTGCATTGAATCTACATTTGGTCTGACATGCTGCAAAGCGATTGTCTAGTGTTACATTGGTTTGACAGGGAGTTATATTTGATCGGGAAAACCTATATGTTGAAGCGCGCGTTCAGTGTTAACAATACAAGTGTGAATGTCGGAGATCAAAGCAATTTCCTTCATTCCCGCCTGTTGACTCTTATCATTCAGAGAAGATAAAACATCGAAGTGATAACTGTCTTGCTAATGAATGATTGTCAAATAGTTTAATATATGAAATGGGGCTCATTTTAATCGACATAATCTCCCGATCTTCAATATGACATCAGAATGAACTAATTTTGCAAGTTATGAAAAAAAGAATGCATTCTTCACAGTAAATGAATATGATGACGTCCTTAGCTTGCGGTGTTTAACGTCCTACACAATAGAGTGAAATGTAACGCGAGTATCAGCAGTAAACTATTTGCGGTTGAAAGGATGAATTTAAGAATTTTAGCCATTTGACATCTCCGCACGTGCATTGACCTCCCAATTATGATTACTGTAATAGCGAACTTGAATTAACTCAACGAAATTTTAAAACAATCCCTATAATTTTGCTGGATCATGAGGAACGTGAGCAACTTTCTCAACGCGTTGTATCTTTTCATTCATACCTTGCATTGTGATTGGATGAATTAAATGACCAAAATTTTTGAGCGTGATAGAATAATTTGCATGTTCTACTTGTGCATATTTTTTTAACACTCAAATCATTCTTTAAGTTCATGCATAAATTAAGATTACACATATTATTTGTTCACACATTATTTTTTTACACATACTGTTTACATCAGCATGATCAAGAAAACGATGCTGTATTCCCCGATGACGGAGGCAGATTATCTTCGACGATTTAGATATATCTGAGAAAAGCATTGTTCAAATCTCATAAATAATTAAACAGCAAACTGAGGATTTTCTGGGGAAAAATTCGTTCAATTTTTCCGAAGGAATTTGATTAAGAATGTATACTTTCTAGAGTTTCCTCGCTATTCAATTAGTGATGGATTGCAGTCATGACTCCAGATAAGTGGTAGGATAATGAAAGCACAACAGGCTGCCATATTTATGCTCATCAATTCTATTAAAGCTGTTGTGTTATGAGAAGCATACAGGCGACTGAATCACAGACGTAGAAGATCTTTCATTTCCGAAGCATGGAAAATCATGAGCGGTGCCATTCCATGACTGATTATGCTGGATAGCTGTCATGTTGTGTTTGTGATAGGAGAAAAGCAGCTTGGATACATTGTGGTGAATTGAATGGCATATTTCCACGAACGCCACTCTGAGGAGGGCGAAGACGTCAGGAAAACATTTGGAACATGGTCCCTTTTTTATCGCAACTTCAGCACGCACGATTTATGTCAAAGTGGAGGACCTCATTGCTCTTTTCTACTGATGTCTTTAATCTGATCGCGCCGCCAGGCAACTTTCTTGAAAGGAATTGCCTTTGAAAATGTCTGCACGACACAATCAACAAATCTATTGCCGGTTAGGCCATAACAATGCCTTTAATCAGGCCAATAAGGACATATCTCGTAGACTGTCTAACCTCACGACAGAATTTGCCTAGCAATCATTAAATGCCGGTCACGCGAAATTGGAAGACAATGTCCTCGTACATAAACTATGGCCTACTAAATCATTGCTTCGCCCAACACAGGGTCTGGTAGTGATGCCGAAGCCCTCGACACTTCACATTGATACACACAACATGCTCGTGCTGCACGCACTGATCAGTCACAAAACAGACAAAATCAAGCGTAATCATGTTGAAACGTAGTAGTTTAAAAAATCCTCACCAAGAAAAAACATGCACCAATGAATTCTGTGGGTCAGTTGTAAGCTTTGAGCATAGAGTAATGGCTTTGAGAACATATAACCAAAGCTATCGAGAAGCTTTGCGCATTCCTATCGACTGTAAAACCCATAGAGTATAGGAATGTATAGGTAGAGTGTCGACCAAAGATATTTAATATTATAAAGGGCTTTATAAATATCTAAAATATATATTTATAAGTACATAAAGGGTATTATAAATATCTTTGGTAGCTTTATGATATATAATATCTTTGGGGCTTATAAAGGGCATATATAAAGAGCATTATAAATATCTTTGGTGTCGACTCAAAATATATGCACTACCGAGTCTCCTAAATAAGTAGTATGCAACAAGTTGGATATCAAAATTTTTGATAACAATTACCCAGGAATATCTCCCTTGAGTTCATATAATAAAATCGAAGGTGTATACACATTGGGATTTAATAAATGCGGAGTTACCACTCTACCTAACATACTTACTCTATGGAGTAGGGATATTTACCCTATGATTAAGCCTACACTTCAAACCGTTTCCTCAACAAAATAGTCATAAACAAGAGCACTTGTAGATCCTGTGGATAGCTCATCACTAATTTGTCTTCGAACAAAAACCAAACCAAACGACATGCTTCACGCATTGCCGCACCGACTATAACACCGCCTACACAAAACACTCAAACGTGAAAGAATGACCTCACGCGAATGTGAAGAAAAGAACATCAAACCAACTCCTAGACTGTTTATCCTATATGAATGCATTCATTAGATCAACACCAAGGTCTGGGAACAAGAATCAAAGCAATCGACACATTTCACGCATTGCTACACTACCTAGAACATTGCCTAGTCTGTGATGAATATTCCCGTTCTGATATTGCATGAGCTTACGGGAATGCGAAGAAAAGTACATAAAACCGCTTCCTCGTCTGTTTACCCTATATGAATGCATTGTTCAGATCAACACCAAGGTCTGGGAACAAGAATCAAAGCAATCGACACATTTCACGCATTGATGCACTACCTAGAACATTGCCTAGTCTGTGATGAATATTCCCGTTCTGATATTGCATGAGCTTACGGGAATGCGAAGAAAAGTACATAAAACCGCTTCCTCGTCTGTTTATCCTATATGAATGCATTCATTAGATCAACACCAAGGTCTGGGAACAAGAATCAATGCAATCGACAAATTTCACGCATTGATACACTACGTAGAACATTGCCTAGTCTGTGATGAATATTCCCGTTCTGATATTGCATGAGCTTACGGGAATGGGAAGAAAAGTACATCAAACCGCTTCCTCGTCTGTTTATCCTATATGAATGCATTCATTAGATCAACACCAAGGTCTGGAAAAAAGAATCAAAGCAATCGACACATTTCACGCAATGCTACACTACGTAGAACATTGCCTAGTCTGTGATGAATATTTCCGTTTTGACAGTGCATGAGCTCACGCGAATGCGGAGAAAAGTACATCAAACCCCTTCCTCGTCTGTTTATCCTATATGAATGCATTCATTAGATCAACACCAAGGTTTGGGAACAAGCTGGTACACACCAAGCTGTTACACTCCCAATAAGTGTATTCGGTGGGTTGATTCGGATGTCAACCCTGGTAGCAACAAAATATTTCAAAAATTGTTCAATAAAAATACATGAGGATCAATACCTTGATTACGGACAAGATCATGGCAAAATAAGAACGCTTGCGCCTATTGGCAAACACCTTGGTCAACACGATTAATCTGCGAGAAAAGTTTCTTTTTTGCAAAACCCATGTCAATTGATTTCAGTTGTACGAAATTCTTTCAGCCATAGGAAGCTTCAGCTTTTGAACTGTTGACAGGTTTTCATAACACAAGTCTGGATAAGCCGTTTCGACAGCGAAGTTATGATGCTCTCTAGGGCTTCAAACAGAAATGGAACAAAGGGCTGGTCGTCTTGAAATTTCGTAAAGAAAACCTCAAATTCCTTAGTTATCGTGACGAAAAGACACAATTTGGCCTTGAGCAGAGGATCATTCAGAATTTCTTTCATGTTCTTGTAGGACGACGAGTCAGGCTACTTCTTGATATTTTCGACATTTGCTTGCAAGTTTGGCAATTGTTCGATGATCACTTACGCAACTGTTACGTTCTCAACAACCCATCGAGTCGAACTATACTTCGGTCGCACGTGTGGGTCATGAAACGTCAATAATCCGCTCAACGAGACGCAAATATCTTCCCAACAACTTCGCAGGAATTTCATCAACTCAATGTGAACATGGGGGAGTAGTGACGTTAACAATCATTTTTTTAAAATATATTTGTCCATCGTCGATGTGTAGGGAGCAACTTCCAATGTCCAAAATTTGTGTATCATCATGTTCACGAGATTCTTCGACAGATGATGTGTTGCGATATTGACATTTAGAAAATCCGTTATCACCTTCAGGAGTTTAGAATTATCCAGGTCATTGACAGCTCCCTCGAGAGCTTGGTGAAACTCTAATGTAGCAGCATGTCCAAGAAATTTAGAAGTCAGCTTGCAGTATCTTGTCATCTACCTGTCTTCAATCCAAAACCTGCTGTGAACATCCATTTGTCCGCGATGTATTTACATGAATCACATTGCATTTCATATTTCAGACCGTGCCATCTGAGTCCTAATCAGCCATATACTGCATATGAACGCACAAGACGTGGGAGATCTGAACCTCCTGAACAATCTCCCGAGACAAATCGCCCATTGAGACAGGTGAGGACCGATCAACCTGATCAAGCTCACATCAACGGCGTGAGTAGGATGAGAAAATGAAGCGCCAGTCCTAATGCCGGGGATCCAGACCTCGGCTGAGTATATACATTCGGAACGGAAAAAGCAGCTTTTCCCGACCAGCAGAGAGGATCTGGACGCAGCTTCGGACAAAATGCGGAGCAGCTAACTAAAAATGACGATTGATGACATTTAGAACTTTTTGACCGGTTTCGAGTTTTAGGACTTTGTAGACACCATGTTCTCATTCAATTGCGCATAAACCTCGGATGTTTGTTGAATAATACAAAACCAGTGACTGTCATGCCGAGATGGGTGCAATATTCATCTGCTGAATTCAATTAAGTTGCTGAATAAAAAGGATGCCACCGTTTGTTCGAGATGTTGGTTCCCTTGAACTAAAAAAACGCAGTGAAACTGCATAGCTCGCATTTTCGCTGACAGGCATGCAGAAAGTACGAAGGATCTGTAAGCTTTTTAGGTACCATTCAGGCAAGCCATACCAGAGAGGATGCAAGGCTATCATCCATAACGTACACTGATGGTAGAGCAACTTCAATTTGCGTTTAGAGGTGAAGGTAGGCGTATTTTCTGATGTTCGATTGTGTACTGTTCTATGTCATGTGTGGTTTTTTGCTAGCGTACACAAGACTATTTTCTTCAATTTACCGAAAGATTTCATGAATTAAAGGTGTACTCCTGGCAAAATTCGATAATGATTTTAGTGTCTTGAAAGCAAATTTATACATCAGCTGTCACGTCCATCTGCATCCGGAACTTCAGTGATTCGGCTAACTAGATATCCGCTCGTCCAATGCTAAACTGTTAAACTAACGTCAAGTTGTGGTGAGATGTTTCGAGATGAATCATGGACAAAACTCTAGCTCTAGTTAAGTGCAGTAACTGCACCGGATGAGCCTGTGATACCGATTGCCTCATAAACAAATAAAAGAAGACAGGTGGTAACACATACAAGCTGCAGTAGATAGAACAATGAGATTTTGCTAAATTAGGTCACTTTAATAGCCTAGAGCAAGGAGAAACAGAGCAACACCTTAGGACTACAAGGTTTATCCTATCGGAAAGTTGCAACACTCGCAAGCTCAACAGTCGCGTTATTCGGTTTATAGTTTGTTCAAGATATACAGAACATATTGAAGTCGTCAAAGATGATGGATGAAATAAATAGGGGATCTGACATCAAGAATATTTTCATTGGCTGAACGATGGACGAGTACGAATACGAAGAATTGAATGTGAAGATTCAACGCGTTGAAGAAGTTGCATACTTACGAGGAGGCCGAACTGTAGCGAAAATGTGGAATATGGAAATCTGCCAATTAGACGATCACTTCGAAAGAAAATTTGCACATGCGCGCGCGTTTGGCGTTAACAATACAAGGCTGGTTGCCGGAGATCAAAGCGATTATCGTCTCTCCCGCCCGGCTGTTGACACTTATCATTCAGAGAAGATAAAACATCAAATATATATAAATCCTTGCTTATGAATAATTCGATGCATGAAATGGGACTCATTCCAGTCGGTATGATCTTCCGATCATTAATGTGACATACTAATTAGCTAAATTTAGAAGTGTAGAAACAATTTAGTATATAATTCTAATATGTTGCCAAGGTTCTCTCCTCTCAGTAAGTGACACAATTATGACGTCCCTCCTACCGCACAAGATGGATCAATGGCAATCCAACTCAATGTGTAGTCTCAGTCTCATTATTTTGGTAGGTATTGGATCCTCTCATGCTACGATTGCTCTAATTATGAATCTAAAGCATACGTTAAAATCTGAGAATGGAATATCAGAAAATAAATTCCTCGAATTGTCTGACAAGTGTGAAATGTCAGTGTGAATCCTTCACTCATGGATATGTCTATGTGTCCATCTCGGTCAGGAACTGACGATGGAACATTCGAGCGGCCACAAGTTGGCGCGCAGAAGGAAGCCCGCTTGGATCAGTTACTTTCCCATCGTGGAGGCGGTCAGCAACAAGATGATCAATCATAACATCAGGGCAAACCTGTTCAACAGCTGTGTGATACCGGCTCTGCTCTATGCGAATCAGAAACATGGTCGACGACTTCAGCCGACTCTGCGCGTGATCGAACGTCGCATGGCTGACATCAGATGGATCGACCGGATCAGCAACGGGCGGCTGCGGACGATTACCGGGGTGGCGAGCGTAGTCGACTTGGCCGACAAAGCAAAGAGGAGATGGGTGGACGCGGTTGGTGACCGAGTGGGTGCCGCTCGACATCAAGCGCCCACGATTCCTTTCGACAAGTTTGGGACGGGACTGGATGAGACCTGTTCGGGATAGAGAATCCTGGGCCGTTCTCTGTGGTCTGCGCCAACAGGAACCCGGCCAGCGATTACAAACTGATTTCTGATTCTGATGTCTTTTTGCAAGCTGTCATCAACTAGCCTCTTAACATAGATAATGCTAAATTGCAGGGATGTCTTCCACGAAACCAAAATTATACATTCATGTATTGTGCTTGTCCACTGAATCATTGTAATGTAGCAGTGAATGATTACTCAGTAACTAATAAATGACTATGAAAATAATGATGAAATAAAAATTATTTCACCAAAATAGATTGAAGACACTTTAAGTCCTAACACATAAGGTTTTCAGGTTTTCTAATTCCCTTTTTCAGACAGAAAAGTTGACGAAGTTCGAGGAGACTGCTGACACACTTGGATTGAGTGTTCGGTATATCAGTGAAGAAAAAGAGAATATCTGCAGCAGAGAAATTAATATTGTCGGTAAGTCAACATCACGTAATTGAAATTGTTCTGTAGTAGCTATGTCAAGTTTCCATTGTATACCATGTATATAAGACTGATATCTTTGATAATGCCCAGAAATTCATTAACGGCCCGGAAAATTCATGGCCTGGAAATGAAACCATAGAAATATTTCGCAACATGGCATACAATGATTATGACATCTACATTTTTCGGGCTGTCAATGGCAAATTGTCGGGCCGCTAACGCGGCCCTCTAATTTGCCATTGACGCCCTCAAAACATAGCTGTCATCATATCATTGCGAATGTGTTAGAACTTGCTCTATTTCTATATGACTGGAAATTGAACCGGTAGAAACCGATGAACCATAGATCTTCAGTCCGGCTTTACAATTCAAATCTGATTGTGGTTAGTGTTCAAATGAAGAACTGTACTACGGCGCATCTTGTAAATAGCTGACCCACATCTCTTCATTGTTATCACTATCTCTGTACATGCCTTATTAGAAGTTGAAAAGCAAAGGCCTTCATTTTGAACATTGTTATTGTTGGTTCAAAAGAGAGAAAGTCAGTATAATGTGCATTCTAATAAAATTTCATCATGCACCACCTTTCTTGCCTAACAACACGATAAATTATTTGCTCATACAAATTTTGTACCCGATAAAGTGAACACGCCTTTTTCAAGCGACCTATCGGCATCAAGTTTATTGCTTTCACACTTGCAATGGTAAAGTTTCATTATCGATTAGAAGTAAAACGAGGTCTGCTTGAACTAAACATCTGGGGCAGGCGACACGAAACGCTGTTAGTGCTGACAGGTTATTAGTGATCCCTAATACCCTGAAGTCGACGACTCAAAATTCTGTTAGGGAATCGGCTATTAGTGTAACAGGAAAGTCAGCGACACAGAACTCTGCTAGCGTGACCGGGTATTAGCTTAACGGAATGTCAGCGTCTCGAACGACTGTTAGGGAAAAGTGTAGCACGCCGTTAGCGAATTTCTTAACAGGTATGAGAGGCACCTTTAGTGATTCTGTTAGTCGTCTATTTTGTCTTGAAACACATACAGAAGCTTAGAATAATATCAGAAATGTACATGTGTATTTCACCATTTAACAAAAAACAAGGGACTCAGCATATGCTACCTAAGCGATTTATTACGTGGATCTACTGTATTTACATGTCTAACTACAGTGATATGAAATAGCCTAAATGAAAGGACGCTTATTGAATTATTTACAAGCGTGTCAGTAGTGCCCTAAGCAATGCACATTCACTTGTCTCTCAATGTGGAAGATAAAATGCAAGAAAGCCATTATGATGTTCAAGGAAAGGTTTACGTTGACGTTATCGACTTGGAATAGATGCGCAGTGATTTAGCCTATCCCTGCAATGTATCAGTCATTGTCATATTCCCTCATGACGTCACTAAAAAGACGTGTTCGACCAATGTAGCTTATCTAAGTGAACACTGTCTAATGATTAGACTCGAACTAGAATCGAATAAAAGTGCGTAGACATTTGGAGACGCCACACACCATTTTTACAGCATGTGGAGAGTGCAATTCGACGCCGCAGCAAGCAAAATGAGATTGTTTAAACCCCGAATCAATCCAATCGAAGAACAGCGGGATGAGGATTTTTTTGATCGCTACCGGCTCCCTAAATCGGTAGTGCAAGAACTATGTGAAAAATTTCGCAGTGATTTAGCACGATCCACAAATCACACCTGTGCTTTGTCTGTAGAGACTCAAGTCTGCTGTGGTTCCTTCTTCTTCTTTTGAGTAGTATCATTGCTGTGTTTAGACGGCAGCAGTTCATTGAATTACAATGAATTTTTCAATTAATTGTGTTACTTCTACGGACGCGTAGTCCTTCTTCCGCTGCCTCTTCGCCATGTTTGCCTCCTTGCTTCGTGTCAACATAGACTTAATATTATACTGTGGCTTGTCTCAACGACTGAATTCAATGGCTGATACACGATTTGATTGGTTGCTGCAGGTGTTGTTACGATAACGCCAGATCTAATAAAAGCGAACAACAATTTTATGGGAAATCCTACATAGATATCCGACTGCCACCTTAGCTGGCATTCACTAATAAACATTCTAGCTAACAGAGGTTTCGAGTCGCTGACGGTGTAGCGTCAATTACCGAGTCATCTGGTTCTCACTAATAACGCTTTCACTAACGGCGTTTCGTGTCGCCTGCCCCTGAACATCGATTGATGTCAGAGCTAAATGCACACTTGCATGAGGCACGACATCTCTCCATATATCAGTAGTAATAAAACGGCGAACACCCGACCGGCGCGCCCCCCCCTCTGGAACGTGAGAGGTTGCGGTCTGTCGTGGTGTGCCGGCCAGGCTGGCGTGGTGTACCGGCCAGGTTGGCCGCTCCCATCGTTGACAGCAATCGGAGAGAAAGAATAGTCGCTGACGTCCCCCCCCCTCAAAAACGACAGAGTGTGAGACTCGGGTGAGTTGGCCTCGGGTGGGTTGTTGACGTGGGCGACCGTCTAGGTTGTCGTGGTGGAATGGTGAAACGGACTTTAGATTCGTAATCAGCGTAACATTCTGCATCGGTATGGTGAATTTGAAAGCAATCGGCGAGAAAAAATTTTTCTTCAAAATTTTGACAGAGTTAAAATTTTGGACGTTTTGGGCTGTAGCTTCAAAACGAAGCATCGGAGAGCAAAACTGGTTGTAGATTTGGAATCAGCGTAACATTCTGCATCTGTATGGTGAATTTGAAAGCAATCGGAGACAAAAAATTTTCTTACCCCCCCCCCGACACCGATCTTCCAATTTTGCTTCTAGTGATCGTAGAAAGTCGTGCAATAGCTCGTTTGAAAGCTAAGAGTGAGCCAAATTCAGTGAAAGAAACGGCTTGTTCATATATGTCTTCGTTTAGATGTGAGACGCCATTTAAGATTTTGGGAGATTGGCGAAAAACGACAGAGTTAGAATTTTGGACGTTTTGGGCTGTAGCGCCAAAACGAAGCATCGGATGGGAAAACGGATTTCAGATTTGGAATCAGCTTGATGTTATTGTCGAATGAGGATCATCATCCAATGAGAATCGAGCATTTCTATATAAATAGCGAGCCTTCCACAGTGAGAATCATTCCATCGTTGAATCGCACGAGTGACGGACGCACATTTTCTCTCTCTCTCTCTCTATTCTATTATCCAACTAAAATGGTAAGTCGCTACTTCCCTCCCTCTCCTCCCTTGAACGTAAGCTTAATACAATCTTTTTCATTTTCAGGCATCTACTCCATCTGCTGCACTAGTAGGACAAAATGGCGGTCAAACGTTACAAGGTTCGGTACGATCAGATCATCTACAACTGAGGCCAGTGGAAGAAACAACCAAGGTACATAATCCTACACCGCTACAGCGTAAATTTAAACAAGTCTTGCGTTATGACGATCATAGCGTAGTACTACAAACGGGAATGCTTCCTTCCACGGATGTCAAGATAATGCACAATCAGTATGGGGACTACATACTGATCCCCGTGAGTCCGTACATTCGCCGCCAACTTGATATTATTGAGGAGTACGTGACATTAAATATGGACATTCCTACTCTTCTTGCTCAAGAGTGGAAGGCGAGAGATGACAAGGATACTCCCTATATAAAGATTTGGGATGGTAATCACATTTGCCTACCGGTATCACATTGTTGTACTTACTATAAGAAGGAGGGAGATCATTCAACATCCATCACATGCGACGAGCTCGGAGAAGGTACTTGGGATATCCTTTTCAAAGTTAATGGGCTATATTATGGTCGGCACAAGGATAATAAAATAGCCTCTCTCTCCATGCATATGGAATCCATCCTATATATTCCAAAACCACCCAACGTGAATGACATAATTGATCAAATCCTTAACAGCAGTGGTACGAAACGCAAGTCGTAGAAGAATGCTGCCTCAAAACGCAAATCAAAGAAGGAGAATTACTAGTCCTTTCCTAACTCTACCCTATGACAATTCGCTTATGTGCTTTGAGTGTCGTAGACGTGGTCTTATTAGATACATTTTACTTCCTCGTTGCCATCATATCATTTGTGTATTTTGTCGTGAAAAGCATCGATGTAATTCTTTATTTTTAATATGTTATAGAACGTTTCCTTAGATGTGTAAATTTCCGTTTTAGGCTTCTATCATCATTTTTATGGATTGTGAGGGTGAACCTGTACAGGAGCTCAGTGCTATTGCTATGAACAATTGGACATATCAGATTGTTAGTGTCTATCATCAACATGCCAACTGCGATCCCAATGTTGATCAATGGGCGAGAAAACACATTCATGGACTTAATCTGAAATTTTTTTGCAAGACTATGGCTTTTCTTGTGAGAGTGCTCTTCTTATTGACTTTAAACGATGGTTAGCTGCTTTCAATGTTATACGCATCTTTTGTAATAATCCTGGTAAGGAGAGGAAAGTATTTCCCAATCTAATCATTGATGATATTTTGCTCCCGCCTTGGGATAGTAGAGTGAATCAACATTATCATGAAGTCACGAAACGTTTTAAGGATTTGTCTGTTCCTATTTTGTCTGTTCGTTGTAGTAGCTACGTTCATAACCAATGCTTCTTTCCTCCTTACCTCAACACTGCCAAAGTCCTGTATGGCTATCATTGCTCGCTGTATGATAGTTACCAGCTGTATCTATTTTATCTGTTTCAAACCATTGATTTATAATGCATGCTTGTTACAGTTATTCAATAAATGTTACTATGAGAAGAGTTGTTGTTTTCATGCAATGGATGGGTTAGATAAAGGGCAATCATGTCTTTCTCAAACGACTGCGGAACATTACATTTTCATAGGCAAAGTTTAAAAGGAGCTGTTCAAGATTATGTGATAAATTTTCATAAAGATGAGACCGACATCGAAGCAGTGGTCGATGATGCTAGCACTCTATTTCTAGAGTTAATGAATACATTCTCTGATAGCATTGTCATGGCGCGATTAGTTGCGAAAATTAAGTTTAGTCATTTTGGAAAGGAAGAGGTGGAAAGTCGCTCTTTCCATTTTGCTTCTTATTCAATGGAAGTGGTAGATCACCCCCAAGAATTTTTTAAAAGACATATGATAAAAATTGCTGAACGTCTTAACGCATTTAACCATCATGGCAGCAGTCCAGTGATTGAAGCGATTTCAGATATTCACATTCAACTTTCTATAAAGAAAAATTGAAAATGCAGTGGTACTTGATTGTAGCACAACTGGTTTTCGAGCTATGTCTGCTCACTCTCGAAGTATATTCCTTCTGTACATGCGTCTATTATTTAGAAAAGGCTAGCAAATTCATATCTTCAAAAAGACTTGCTATAGACATCAGTAACGGTGAAACTATGTGTTGCGATGTATGTAAGCGAAAGGATGGAAATGAAAAGCGCATCTTCAAGAGATGTAAGCATGCTTTTTGTCAACGCTGTTTCATACGTAATTGCATTCAACTTTGCAAATGTAACCACTGTGATATTGCTCATTTCGAGTGTCACTTATGTCGCAATAGTTAGTACCTATGCAGATGTGGTAAAGACAGGTTTTAGCAAAGACTAACACGGAAAATGGCGAAACGTAAAATGACGAAACGTAAAAGTCAAAAGTTTTCTTCAGCCATTCAAGCTCTCCGAGGAATGAAAGCAAATCAGCGATACAATGCTATACGACATGCTAACGATAAATTCATTCGTGAAATTATTTCTCATTTGAGAAAGTTGAGGACGAAGAAATTAGCACCAAAACAACGAAAGTTACATAAGCGATATGCTACGAAATTGCGTTTCATCTCCAATCCTAAAGTCACCCTTCAAAGAAAGAGGGAAACTCTAACACAAAAGGGCGGTTTCCTTCCAGCGTTACTACCGATGCTAGCTCCTATCGTGGGCAACGTATTGGGTAATATCTTTGGCTCTAGACGTTAATTATGCAAATGTTGAATCTCAAAGTATTATAATGGATTTCAGACTTCAATGTGATAAAGTTCTGACTGTATCAGGTCCATCTCATGCAGGTAAAACTGTTTTCACGCTGAATTTATTGGATAAAAGAAGGGAGTTGTTTAAGGAACCTATCAATCGAGTGATTTGGTGTTATGGTATTTATCAACCGTCGCTGTTTCAGGAATTGCAAAGTCGCAACTTTATTCGACATGAAGGAATTATTCCAGTGGATAAACTTCAGTCTAATGATGTTGTTGTATTGGATGATTTATTAAAAGAAAGTAAGAATTCAAAAGATGTTACAGATATGTTCACTCGCGCAGCACATCATAAAAGGTGCTTTATCATCTATATCACACAAAATTTGTTTCCTGATGGAAAAGAAGCTCGTACACGAAACCTGAATACACACTATTATGCTATTTTCAAGAATCCGCGAGATAAAAGTCAATTTAAAATTTTAGCGCGACAAGTTGCACCCAGAGGATCAAAAGCCTTAATTGAAATTTTTCAAGCAGCTACTGAAAAACCATACGGTTACTTATTCATTGACTTTACGCAAGAGTGTCCGGAAGAATTTAGATTTCGAAGTGATATTTTGAAAACTCCCATGATTATCTACAAACTATGAGTTCTTATTCTCGCATGATTGTTATTCCTCAGGATGAATATGTACAATTGACTGCCATGCAGCAAGTAAAGCAACCTCTTGCAAATCAAATGTATAGGAAAGAAATAGATTATCAGCAAAATGTTCACATCAAACATCCACATCGTGCTGTATTATTACAATCGGAAACTGTTGAGCAATTGAAAAATTTGAAGAGTAAGATGCGTGACTCTGTATCGACTGCTACACCTTTAGCATCTCGCGCACATGCCATATCTCTTTTCAATAGTATTGAACCCCATCTCAATGTAAATGATAGAGGAGAAATCATTACAGATGAAAATAAAGTGATTGATGCTTCACGTTATGAAGACTTGATTCCGTATGCGACACGTAGAAAGCGCCGTCAGGGCTATGTTCCACCTGGTTGGACATACTTTCTTAAACTATTGAAAAAGCATAATGTGCCAAAATTTGCTTTGAATAATGAGACATTGAAAGAACTTGATTCAACAGTGGCTACTGCTCCAATGCTTCAGACGATGAAAATGCCAACAAATTGGTTTAAGACGTCACCTGCTACATCCCCTCCCACACTCACTAAGCAAACAAGAGGAAGAACTCGACGTAGATCTACGCCACCACTAAATCTAGTAAAAGGAAAACGTAAAACAGCTCCTCCCAAGAAATACATGTTCTCAGACTATTAATATGAAGCAGATGTGTTGCTTGCCATGTAATGAACCGCCAGAGGTGAATGTCGTTGTCACTTGCACTTGCTGCGCCAGCTCTCACAATGAAACCCCTAAGCAATGTGAACACGATCGCAAAACCGCTAAAGCTAAATGCTGCAGTTGTTGTAAATGTAGAAAGGCAAGAAAGCAAAAAGATGAGAAGGAGGAAAAAGAGTCAGCCGTCATCGACTGAGCGTTTGAAGTCAATCTATTATGATGTAAAACATCCGGCAGGATTTGCATCGATCAAGAAATTATCAAAAGCGAGTGGTCTTCCACAATCACAAGTGAAACGATGGTTAAAGGGTCAGGCTACCTATACACTCCACAAACAAGCGAAAAAGAAGTACAGCACCCGCCAATATATTGTTCATGATATCGATGAACAGTGGCAAGCAGATTTGTGTGATGTTCCCTCCATTTCAAAACATAACTCGGGCAATAATTTTATTTTAACCGTCATTGATATTTTCTCGCGTTATGCGTGGGCTCAACCTTTAAAAACTAAAGAAGGGAAAGGAGTAGCAAAAGCATTCCAAACAATTTTTCGAGAAGGTCGCATTCCAAAAAGAATTCAGAGTGATCAAGGAAAAGAGTTTGAAAATCAGCATGTGAGAAGATTATTTGAGAGGCATGACATTGAGTTGTTTAGTGTAAAGAGTGCCTATAAAGCTGCACTCGTTGAACGTTTTAATCGCACATTAAAAAATCGCTTGTGGCGACATTTTACTGCCAACTTGACACAAAATTGGACAAAGGTTCTACAAGATACACTCCATGCCTACAATCACTCTATCCATCGTTCTATTGGACTCAGACCAGTAGATGTAAATGCTGACAATGTAGATAAAGTGCGCGAATCATTCCAACGTAAACGCACTCATGTGAAAAGTGATGTGAAAATTGGTGATAAAGTTCGTATCTCAAAAGTGAAGAGTGTTTTTGCTAAAGGGTACCTTCCGAATTGGACAGAGGAGGTATTTACAGTATCAAGGATTGATCAAAAAGACTCTCCCACCACCTACAAGTTGAAAGATTACGATAATGAAGAAATTGAGGGTAGCTTTTACCGCGATGAGATTGAGGTAGTCACTGAAAGTGAAACATATTTGGTAGAGAAAATCATTCGATGTAAAAAACGACAAGGTGAAGAATGGTGTCTTGTTAAATGGACTGGTTATCCTTCAAGTATGAACTCTTGGATGCGTCGTGCTGACATCTTTCATCTAAGTGATCGACAGTGATTCATGCAAAGTTGTAACTAACAATGTTTAGGGTTTGAGCTATGAATCCAACTGCCTCATTTTATTCACGACCCTCCTATGTAAGTAGTGGAGGACAAATTTACATCGGCGCTCGCCGCCAACGTGGAGGTAGCATACTTGGTGCACTGAAATCTGTTGTAGCACCTCTCATATCCAATGTCGGAAGATATTTAAAACGAAATGTTTTAAGTAATGCTGTTGGCTTTGCTGGTGATGTTGCTAGTGATCTTTCCAGAGGTAGAAGTTTTAAGAGCAGTTTGTTGAATCGTGGGAAGGAACGCGGTTTAAAAACATTGAAGCAGACCTTTGCTGGTGTTACTCAAGGAAAGAAATCGCCTAAACGAATGAATAAAGGAAGAAGGAAATATCGCGGAGCTGGTAAGGTGCGATCTTCAGTCAAAAGGCATTCACGCAAACGTCGCAGAGGCTCTAATCATTCATCAGGCGCTAAACGACGACGCTGCCATAACTTCTAATCATGGAGTGTAAAACTTCCGGTTTTTGTTTGTTTGATCAACAAGCCATACAGACAGATATTCTTAGTTCAAGTATTGTAGATTATCATCCTCGAACAGCTGAGAATGCTGGCCCCATTGAATTTGTTATTCCTGGTGGTAGTGATGACTACATAGATTCGAGTTATGCGATGGTTGATTTGAGGTTTAGAATTCAGCAAGCAGAGGGAACTGCTATTGACGATACACATAATGTTGGACTGAACAATTTACCATTGACTACATTACTTCGCGATGTTTCTCTAACGATTGGAGAGCAGCAGGTGGAAGGTGGTCAAAGCGATTATCCCTATAAATCATATTTCAATCATGTATCACAGTTTCATCCAGCAGCACAAAAAAGTCATATGGAAGCCATTGGATGGTACAGAGATGAAGCAGGAAAATTTGATGCTGAAACAAACAGTGGCGTTGTAAAGCGATCTGCTATGATTAAATATAGTAAAGTATGTCAGCTATATGGTCCGCTGAATTTAGACTTCTTTAGACAGTCAAAGTTTTTACTCTGTAATACCAGCATGCGACTCAAGCTGACATTGAATAAGCCTGAATTTGCGCTGAATGCATTTGCTAAAGTTGACAATTTTAGAATTCATGTGGAAGATACTGCACTTTACATTCGTCGAGTAGTACCGAATCCAAGTGTCATTAGAGGGCATACTGAAGGTCTTAACCGCCAAAATGCCATTTACCCCGTTCAGCATACAAAGCTTCTCACCTTTACAATTCCGAAAGATCAAAAGAGTTTCATGAAAGATGGCCTCTTTCCATCGGAAGCACCGAAGCTCCTCATGGTGGCAATGGTTGAAAATGATGCATTTAATGGTAATATAAAGAAGAATCCTTTCAATTTTAGACACAATCAGTTAAGTGAAATTGCTTTACGTGTAAATGGTGTGAGTCATCCTGGTCCACCCTACAAACCAGATTTTGCTTCGGATCAATTTATGCGCAGTTATGTTGATTTTATGGATGTCTTTGGCTTTTACAATACGGCTTTTACAACGGACTCACTATGAAAGAGTTTAAGAGTGGATATACTATTTATGCATTTGATTTGACTGCTGACAGCGATATTAGTGCACCCTATCGTCAAGCGAACGTGCCTCATAATATTCGTTTGGATTTGACGTTCAAAAGAACACTACCTGAGACGATCAATGTATTAATTTATGCAGTCTTCGATTCAAATATTGAAATTACAAAGTATCGTGACGTGATTCTTCAGTATAATCGTTAATGAGTTGGTTGACTGCTGACGATATTAAAACTAAAGTACAGCGTAATGCAGACGAAGCGACGCTGAAAGCTTTCGATAATGTCTATTCGCTCGATACCTCACCACCTGCAGTAAATCACTATCCCATCTTTATTGTGCTAAACACTCATTCGCAGAATTTAGGCGGTGAGCATTGGAAAGCGATCTTTATTGGAGAAGACCGTCGTGGTGAACTATTTGACTCTCTTGCTCAACCTCCAAATATACCAACACAGCAGTGGTTGAGAAAACATACGCGTCAATATCAGCGAAATGAACGCATACCACAACATCCACTTTCATCAACGTGTGGTGCTTTTGTACTGTACTTCATCTTAAAACGTTTACATGTATCTCGATTTGTATCTGTTATTCAAAACTTTTCATGTAATCCATCCTCTAATGAAAAAATGATTTGTAAGTTCTATCATGATTTGAAATAAAAACATCATGTTGGAAAAATTGTTTTTTATTTTACAATCCGCTGGGTACATACATACTCGATGAGATAGTCTAGGATCACATTTGCTTGTACATGAGATTTTAGTCCAGTAATGATCACTTTACTATTATGAAAGATTGCAACATGCACAGGTAACCAACAACTAATGAGAGCTGCAGGAAAAAGTTCGGGTTCATAACACAAATTGTAACTGCTGGTACGAATCTTCAAAAATGATACATTTTCACTCAATTGAGTAGATATCACCATATTGTCCACAGTCAGATTCGACATCACACACCTCTCCCTCTTCCATATCCGACGTAGTAGTCTCTGTAGCTCTAAGCGCATTGACTGCGCCAATGAATGAGAAAGGGCGCCGAGAATCTGTACAGTCCCATTTGGGAAGAGGTGAAGATTCCGTGAATTGTTCATCTTCACCACTAACATTTGAGGTCGGCCCGGGTAATACTTGCTGTTTGGAAGGTGTTGGTGTAATGTTGTGAGATCAATTTTGGTGTAGAGTCTGAAGCGACGGAGAATGTTGACGATGGTGTAGCGATGGCGCTTCATGATGAAAAAATGAGTAAATTGAGCGATGTACCTTCCTTTTATACTTTTCCCAACTACCTTGATGAAATGTGAAGTTAGTATGGAGTTGGGATTGATAGAGTTGAATTCGCCGCTTGTTGACGCGCAACCAGATGCGATTTCCAATACGTGAATGTCTTTTCATATAAAAGTATTTCAAATCCTTCATGATATGATGTAGAGATTGAAAATGACGATAAGATAAAGCAAACTCTCTTCTCACATTTCCAGTTGAATCTTTGAAATAGACGTTTCGATCATGATCCGTTTCAATACGTTGTAGGGAATCTTATTTCCAACTCATGGTACGTGGTAGTCATGTCTGATTAAGATTTGCATAGTAGGGCGATGAACTCACGACGAATAAATGTCATGATGGAGAGATGTATGTATCTTCTATACTTCTCCCAATTGTATTTGCGAAATGAGAAACAGTTTGCGGAATGAGAATGGCAGATTTGAATTTCATTTCTGTAATGTTGAAGCCAAACTTGATCACCCAAGGAGATGAATCTTAATGTTTCAAAATATTCCAAATCCCTCATGATATCATTGAGGTTGACAAATTGTCACCATGCTAATGTAATTCCTCTTGATGTATGACCATGAGAATTTTTGAAATGTACGTTTCCATTACGATCAACTCTGATATATTGTAGAGAGTCCAAAATCCAAGTCTTCATGATGTTATGCAAAGCCGCAGATCAGCAATATCGAAATGTCGTTTTATCATATTTTGCTTAGCAATGCGGCCGCAAATAGATTTGCTAGTAATCGAGCCGCACTCTTTTCTACTCCCATTGATCATACACAACAGCTAAATGGAAAGTGGGAAGTGGGTGTCACTCAACTTGTTCATAGCAACTGTGTCTATACTTTTGATCATGAGGTGATGACTATTAATATGAGACGTACAGCTGCTTACCAATGTGAAAAGGCTGCCGAGTATACATTCCACAGTGGCCAAAGAAAGATCTCTTATCATGTAAAAAGTTTATATATGATTTCCTGAATAAAGCGTGTAAACATATTGTCCAATTTACTCCGCACAATGATGATCATAATTATGTACATCATGTAGTTGAGAAAGATTGGATTGGTGGTTTAAGTCCAAG
>CAJQUW010003652.1:0-75000 GCA_907163375.1 Prostheceraeus crozeri
CGAGTGGAAGGAGTGGTCGGATGAGAAAACGGAGGTCGGATTCGTATTCAGCGTGAAATTCTGCATCGGTAGGGTGAGTTTCAAGGCAATCGGTGAGAAAAAATTTTCAACATTTTTCGAAAAACGACAGAGTTAGAATTTGGGACGTTTTGGTGTGTAGCGTCAAAACGAAGCATCGGATGAGAAAACGGAGGTCAGATTCGGATTCAGCGTGAAATTCTGCATCGCTATGGTGAGTTTCAAGTCAATCGGAGAGAAAAAATTTTCGGCTGACGTCCCCCCCCTCTGGACAGCTTGCTTCGATTTTGGCTTCCAGTGGACGGATTTTGTCGTGCGATAGCTCGTTTGAAAGCTAAGAGTGAGACAAATTCAGTGAAAGAATCGGCTTGTTCCTATCTGTCTTCGTTCAAAAGTTAGAGCGGTTACAAGATTTTAGGTCGGAGCTCGCTTACCTGAAAAAATCCTAAGTGTCAGAGTGACTTTGTATGGGTAAAATTTTGAAAATTTTCCAAAGTGTGGAATTTCGACCTGGGACCGTCACCAAAACATTTTTCATCAAATTTCACTGACCTCCCCCCCCTCTGGACAGCTTGCTTCGATTTTGGCTTCCAGTGGACGGATTTTGTCGTGCGATAGCTCGTTTGAAAGCTAAGAGTGAGACAAATTCAGTGAAAGAATCGGCTTGTTCCTATCTGTCTTCGTTTAGATGTGAGACGCCATTTAAGATTTTGGGACATTGGCGAAAAACGACAGAGTTAGAATTTGGGACGTTTTGGGCTGTAGCTTCAAAACGAAGGCTCGGATGGGTAAACGGAGGCCAGATTTGGAATCAGCTTGATGTTATTGTCCAATGAGGATCATCATCCAATGAGAATCAAGCATTTCTTTATAAATAGCGAGCCTTCCACAGTGAGAATCATTCCATCGTTGAATCACACGAGTGACGGACGCACATTTTCTCTCTCTCTAGTTCCCTGTTCTATTATCCAACTAAAATGGTAAGTCGCTACTTCCCTCCCTCTCCTCCCTTGAACGTAAACTTAATACAATCTTTTTTCATTTTCAGGCATCTACTCCATCTGCTGCACTAGTAGGACAAAATGGCGGTCAAACGTTACAAGGTTCGCTACGGTCAGATCATCTACAACTGAGGCCAGTGGAAGAAACATCCAAGGTACATAATCCTACACCGCTACAGCGTAAATTTAAACAAGCCTTGCGTTATGATGATCATAGCGTAGTACTCCAAACGGGAATGCTCCCTTCCACGGATGTCAAGATAATGCACAATCAGTATGGGGATACATACTGATCCCCGTGAGTCCGTACATTCGCCACCAACTTGATATTATTGAGGAGTACGTGACATTAAATATGGACATTCCTACTCCTCTTGCTCAAGAGTGGAAGGCGAGAGATGACAAGGATACTCCCTATAGAAAGATTTGGGATGGTAATCACATTTGCCTACCGGTATCACATTGGTGTACTTACTATAAGAAGGATGGAGATCATTCAATACCCATCAGATGTGATGAGCTCGGAGAAGGTACTTGGGATATCCTTTTCAAAGTGAATGGGCTATATTATGGTCGACACAAGGATAATAAAATAGCCTCTCTCTCCATGCATATGGAATCCATCCTATATATTCCGAAACCACCCAACGTGGACGACATAATTGATCAAATCCTTAACAGCAGTGGTACGAAGCGCAAGTCGGAGAAGAATGCTACATCAAAACGCAAATCAAAGAAGGAGAATTGCTAGTCCTTTCCTAACTCTACCCTATGACAATTCGCTTATGTGCTTTGAGTGTCGTAGACGTGGTCTTATTAGATACATTTTACTTCTTCGTTGCCATCATATCATTTGTGTATTTTGTCGTGAAAAGCATCGATGTAATTCTTCATTTTGTAATATGTTATAGAACGTTTCCTTAGATGTGTAAATTTCCGTTTTAGGCTTCTATCATCATTTTTATGGATTGTGAGGGTGAACCTGTACAGGAGCTCAGTGCTATTGCTATGAACAATTGGACATATCAGATTGTTAGTGTCTATCATCAACATGCCAACTGCGATCCCAATGTTGATCAATGGGCGAGAAAACACATTCATGGACTTAATCTGAAATATTTGCAAGACTATGGCTTTTCTTGTGAGAGTGCTCTTCTTATTGACTTTAAACGATGGTTAGCTGCTTTCAATGTTATACGCATCTTTTGTAATAATCCTGGTAAGGAGAGGAAAGTATTTCCCAATCTAATCATTGATGATATTTTGCTCCCGCCTTGGGATAGTAGAGTGAATCAACATTATCATGAAGTCACGAAACGTTTTAAGGATTTGTGTGTTCCTATTTTGTCTGTTCGTTGTAGTAGCTACGTTCATAACCAATGCTTCTTTCCTCCTTACCTCAACACTGCCAAAGTCCTGTATGGTTATCATTGCTCGCTGTATGATAGTTATCAGCTGTATCTATTTTATCTCTTTCAAACCATTGATTTATAATGCATGCTTGTTACCGTTATTCAATAAATGTTACTATGAGAAGAGTTGTTGTTTTCATGCAATGGATGGGTTAGATAAAGGGCGATCATGTCTTTCTCAAACGACTGCGGAACATTACGTTTTCATAGGCAAAGTTTAAAAGGAGCTGTTCAAGATTATGTGATAAAATTTCATAAAGATGAGACCGACATCGAAGCAGTGGTCGATGATGCTAGCACTCTATTTCTAGAGTTAATGAATACATTCTCTGATAGCATTATCATGGCGCGATTAGTTGCGAAAATTAAGTTTAGTCATTTTGGAAAGGAAGAGGTGGAAAGTCGCTCTTTCCATTTTGCTTCTTATTCAATGGAAGTGGTAGATCACCCCAAGAATTTTTTAAAAGACATATGATAAAAATTGCTGAACGTCTTAACGCATTTAACCATCATGGTAGCAGTCTAGTGATTGAAGCGATTTCAGATATTCACATTCAACTTTCCATAAAGAAAAATTGAAAATGCAGTGGTACTTGATTGTAGCACAACTGGTTTTCGAGCTATGTCTGCTCACTCTCGAAGTATATTCCTTCTGTACATGCGTCTATTATTTAGAAAAGGCTAGCAAATTCATATCTTCAAAAAGACTTGCTATAGACATCAGTAACGGTGAAACTATGTGTTGCGATGTATGTAAGCGAAAGGATGGAAATGAAAAGCGCATCTTCAAGAGATGTAAGCATGCTTTTTGTCAACGCTGTTTCATACGTAATTGCATTCAACTTTGCCAATGTAACCACTGTGACATTGCTCATTTCGAGTGTCACTTATGTCGCAATAGTTAGTACCTATGCAAATGTGGTAAAGATAGGTTTTAGCAAAGACTAACACGGAAAATGGCGAAACGTAAAATGACGAAACGTAAAAGTCAAAAGTTTTCTTCAGCCATTCAAGCTCTCCGACGAATGAAAGCAAATCAGCGATACAATGCTATACGACATGCTAACGATAAATTCATTTGTGAAATTATTTCTCATGTGAGGAAGTTGAGGACGAAGAAATTAGCGCCAAAACAACGAAAGTTACTTAAGCGATATGCTACGAAATTGCGTTTCATCTCCAATCCTAAAGTCGCCCTTCAAAGAAAGAGGAAAACTCTAACACAAAAGGGCGGTTTCCTTTCAGCAATACTTCCAATGATAGCTCCTGCCGTGGGCAACCTATTGGGAAATATCTTTGGCTCTAAGCGTTAATTATGCAAATGTTGAGTCTCAAAGTAATAAAATGGATTTCAGACTTCAATGTGATAAAGTTCTGACTGTATCAGGTCCATCTCATGCAGGTAAAACTGTTTTCACGCTGAATTTATTGGATAAAAGAAGGGAGTTGTTTAAGGAACCTATCAATCGAGTGATTTGGTGTTATGGTATTTATCAACCGTCGCTGTTTCAGGAATTGCAAAGTCGCAACTTTATTCGACATGAAGGAATTATTCCAGTGGATAAACTTCAGTCTAATGATGTTGTTGTATTGGATGATTTATTAAAAGAAAGTAAGAATTCAAAAGATGTTACAGATATGTTCACTCGCGCAGCACACCATAAAAGGTGTTTTATCATCTATATTACACAAAATTTGTTTCCTGATGGAAAAGAAGCTCGTACACGAAACCTGAATACACACTATTATGCTATTTTCAAGAATCCGCGAGATAAAAGTCAATTTGAAATTTTAGCGCGACAAGTTGCACCCAGAGGATCAAAAGCCTTAATTGAAATTTTTCAAGCAGCTACTGAAAAACCATACGGTTACTTATTCATTGACTTTACGCAAGAGTGTCCGGAAGAATTTAGATTTCGAAGTGATATTTTGAAAACTCCCATGATTATCTACAAACTATGAGTTCTTATTCTCGCATGATTGTTATTCCTCAGGATGAATATGTACAATTGACTGCCATGCAGCAAGTAAAGCAACCTCTTGCAAATCAAATGTATAGGAAAGAAATAGATTATCAGCAAAATGTTCACATCAAAGATCCACATCGTGCTGTATTATTACAATCGGAAACTGTTGAGCAATTGAAAAACTTGAAGAATAAGATGCGTGACTCTGTATCGACTGCTACACCTTTAGCATCTCGCGCACATGCCATATCTCTTTTCAACAGTATTGAACCCCATCTCAATGTAAATGATAGAGGAGAAATCATTACAGATGAAAATAAAGTGATTGATGCTTCACGTTATGAAGACTTGATTCAGTATGCGACACGTAGAAAGCGCCGTCAGGGCTATGTTCCACCTGGTTGGTCATACTTTCTTAAACTATTGAAAAAGCATAATGTGCCAAAATTTGCTTTAAATAATGAGACATTGAAAGAACTTGATTCAACAGTGGCTACTACTCCAATGCTTCAGGCGATGAAAATGCCAACAAATTGGTTTAAGACGTCACCTGCTACATCCCCTCCCACACTCACTAAGCAAACAAGAGGAAGAACTCGACGTAGATCTACATCGCCACTAAAACTGGTAAAAGGAAAACGTAAAACAGCTCCTCCTAGGAAATACATGTTCTCAGACTATTAATATGAAGCAGATGTGTTGCTTGCCATGTAATGAGGCCGCCAGAGGTCCAATGTCGTTGTCCACTTGCACTTGCTGCCAGCTCTCATAATGAAACCCCTAAGCAAATGTGAACACGATCAAAAACCGCTAAAGCTAAATGCTGCAGTTGTTGTAAATGTATAAAGCAAGAAAAGAAAAAGATGAGAAGGAGGAAAAGAGTCAGTCCGTCTTCGACTGAACGTTTTGAAGTCATCTATTATGATCAAAAACACCGCGAGATTTGCATCTATCAGAAATTACAAAAGCGAGTGGTCTTCCACAATCACAAGTGAAACGATGGTTAAAGGGTCAGGCTACCTATACACTCCCCAAACAAGCGAAAAAGAAGTACCGCACCCGCCATTATATTGTTCATGACATCGATGAACAGTGGCAAGCAGAGTTGGCGATGTTCCTCCATTTTCAAAAGAAAAAATAATATATTAGGGGGGGGATCAAAACTCGGGCAATAATTTATTTAAAAACCGTCATTGATATTTCTCGCGTTAATGCGTGGGATCAACCTTTTAAAAACTAAAGAAGGGAAACGGAGTAAAGCACAAGCATTCCAAACAATTTTCAGAAGGTCGCATTCCCAAAAAATTCAGAGTGATCAAGGAAAAGAGTATTGAAAAATCAGCATGTGTCAAGATTATTTGAAGGCATGACATGAGTTTTTAGTGTAAAGAGCGCTTATAAAGCTGGCACTCGTGAACGTCTTTTTAATCGCACTTTAAAAACGCTTGTGGCGACATTTTACTGCCAACTTGACACATAATTGGACAAAGGTTCTACAAGATACACTCCATGCCTACAATCACTCTATCCATCGTTCTATGGCACTCAACCATTTAGATTGTAATGCTGACAATGTCTATAAAGAGTGCGCGAATCCATTCCATACGTAACGCACATCATGTGAAAAGTGATGTAAAATTGGCGAATAAAGTTCGTATCTCAAAAGTGAAAAGTGTTTTTTTTGCTAAAGGGTACCTCCCGAATTGGACAGAGGAGGTATTTACAGTATCAAGGATAAATCAAAAAACTCTCCGACCACCTACAAGTGGAAAGATTAAGATAATGAAGAATTGAGGGTAGCTTTTACTGCGATGGAATTGGGTAGTCACTGAAAGTGAAACATATTTGGTAGAGAAAAATCATTCGATGTAAAAAACGGCAAGGTGAAGAATGGTGTCCTTGTTAAAAGGACTGGTTATTCCTTCAATCAATGAACTCTTGATGCCGTACCGTGCCGCACATCTTTCATCTAAGTGATCGACAGTAGGAATTTCAATGCAAAGTATTGTAACTAACAATGTATTAACATAGGGTTTGAGCTATTGAAATCCAGACTGCCTGCGATTTTTATTCACGACCCTCCTACTAAGATTGGTGGAGGACAAATTTTACATCGGTGCCTACGCCGCCAACGTTGGAGGTAGCATACTTGGTGCACTGAAATACTAGTTGTAACACACCTCTCTCATATCCAATGACCGGTAGATCTTAAAAAACGAAATGTTTTAAGTAATTGCCGTTGGCTTTGTCTGGTGATGTTGCTAGTTGATCTTCTCCAGAGTGGTAGAAGTCTTTAGAAATGATGCATAGTAAGTGAGTTGGAGTTGAATCGGTGGGAAGGAACCGCGGTTTAAAAACATTGGAACTCAGAAACCATTGATCTGGTGTTACTCAAGGAAAGAAATCACCTAAACGAATGCGAAAGGAAGGAGAAACATCGCGGAGCTTAGGTAAGGTGCGATTCTTCAGCTCAAAAGGCATTCAAACGCAAACGATCGCAGAATAGGCTGCTAATCCATTCATCAGTGCGCTAACAACCGAAAAAAAAACGACAGCTGCTATAACTTCTAATCATGGAGTGTAAAAATTCCTGTTTTTGTTTGTTCGATCAACAAGCCTACGGAGACAGATAATTCTTAGTTCGTAAGTATTGTACGATTATCATCCTCTGAACAGCTGTAGAATGCTGCCCCATTGAATTTGTTTATTCCCTGGTGTGTAGTGATGGCCCCCTACACATAGATTTGAGTATATGCGATGCTTGATTTCAGTTTTAGAATTCAGCAAGCAGATGAAACTTCTATTGACGATGCACATAAAGATGGACTGAACAATTTACCATTGACTACATAACTGTACTTATCGCGATGTTTCTCTAAACGATTGGAGAGCAGCAGGTGGAAGGTGGTCAAAGCGATTATCCCTATAAATCATATTTCAATCATGTATCACAGTTTCATCCAGCAGCACAAAAAAGTCATATGGAAGCCATGGGATGGTACAGAGATGAAGCAGGAAAATTTGATGTTGAAACAAACAGTGGCTTTGTAAAGCGATCTGCTATGATTAAAGATAGTAGAGTATGTCAGCTATATGGTCCGCTGAATTTAGACTTCTTTAGACAGTCAAAGTTTTTACTCTGTAATACCAGCATGCGACTCAAGCTGACATTGAATAAGCCTGAATTTGCGCTGAATGCATTTGCTAAAGTTGACAATTTTAGAATTCATGTGGAAGATATTGCACTTTACATTCGTCGAGTAGTACCGAATCCAAGTGTCATTAGAGGGCATGCTGAAGGTCTTAACCGCCAAAATGCCATTTACCCCGTTCAGCATACAAAGCTTCTCACCTTTACAATTCCGAAAGATCAAAAGAGTTTCATGAAAGATGGCCTCTTTCCATCGGAAGCACCGAAGCTCCTCATGGTGGCAATGGTTGAAAATGATGCATTTAATGGTAATATAAAGAAGAATCCTTTCAATTTTAAACACAATCAGTTAAGTGAAATTGCTTTACGTGTAAATGGTGTGAGTCATCCTGGTCCACCCTACAAACCAGATTTTGCTTCGGATCAATTTATGCGCAGTTATGTTGATTTTTATGGATGTCTTTGGCTTTTACAATACGGATGACACCAACGGACTGACTATGAAAGAGTTTAAGAGTGGATATACTATTTATGCATTTGATTTGACTGCTGACAGCGATATTAGTGCACCCTATCGTCAAGCGAACGTGCCTCATAATATTCGTTTGGATTTGACGTTCAAAAGAACACTACCTGAGACGATCAATGTATTAATTTATGCAGTCTTCGATTCAAATATTGAAATTACAAAGTATCGTGACGTGATTCTTCAGTATAATCGTTAATGAGTTGGTTGACTGCTGACGATATTAAGACTAAAGTGCAGCGTAATGCAGACGAAGCGACGTTGAAAGCTTTCGATAATGTCTATTCACTCGATACCTTACCACCTGCAGTAAATCACTATCCCATCTTTATTGTGCTAAAAACTCATTCACAGAATTTAGGCGGTGAGCATTGGAAAGCGATCTTTATTGGAGAAGACCGACGTGGTGAACTATTTGACTCTCTTGCTCAACCTCCAAATATACCAACACAGCAGTGGTTGAGAAAACATACGCGTCAATATCAGCGAAATGAACGCATACTACAACATCCACTTTCATCATCTTGTGGTGCTTTTGTACTGTACTTCATCTTAAAACGTTTACATGTATCTCGATTTGCATCTGTTATTCAAAACTTTTCATGTAATCCATCCTCTAATGAAAAAATGATTTGTAAGTTCTATCATGATTTGAAATAAAAACATCATGTTGGAAAAATTGTTTTTTATTTTACAATCCGCTGGGTACGTACATACTCAATGAGATAGTCTAGGATCAATATTGCTTGTACATGAGATTTTAGTCCATTAATGATCACTTTACTATATGAAAGATTGCCACATGCACAGGCAACCAACAACTAATGAGAGCTGCAGGAAAAAGTTTCGGTTCATAACACAAACTGTAAACTGCTGGTACGAATCTTCAAAAATGATAGACTGTCACTCAATTGAGTAGAGATCACCATATTGTCCACATCAGATTCGACATCACACACCTCTCCCTCTTCCATATCCGACGTAGTAGTCTTTGTAGCTCTAAGCGCATTGACTGCGCCGATGAAATGAGAAAGGGCCCGAGAATCTGTACAGTCCCATTTGGGAAGAGTTTGAAGATTTCCGTGAATTGTTCATCTTCACCACTAACATTGAAGGACGGCCCGGGTATTTCTTGCTGTTTGGAAGCTGTTGGCGTAATGTTGTGAGATCGATTTTGGTGTAGAGTCTGAAGCGACGGAGAATGTTGAAGATGGTGTAGCGATGGCGCTTCATGATGAAAGAATGAGTAAATTGAGCGATGAACCTTCCTTTTATACTTTTCCCAACTACCTTGATGAAATGTGAAGTTAGTATGAAGTTGGGAATGATAGAGTTGAATTCGCCGATTGTTGACGCGCAACCAGATGCGATTTCCAATACGTGAATGTCTTTTTCATATAGAAGTATTTCCAAGTCCTTCATGATATGATGTAGAGATTGAAAATGACGATAAGATAAAACAAACTCTCTTCTCACATTTCCAGTTGAATCTTTGAAATAGACGTTTCGATCATGATCCGTTTCAATACGTTGTAGGGAATCTAATTTCCAACTCATGGTGCGTGGTCATCATATCTGATTAAGATTTGCATAGTAGGGCGATGAACTCACGACGAATAAATGTCATGATGGAGCGATGTATGTATCTTCTATACTTCTCCCAATTGTATTTGCGAAATGAGAAACAGTTTGCGGAATGAGAATGGTAGATTTGAATTTCATTTCTGTAATGTTGAAGCCAAACTTGATCACCCACGGAGATGAATCTTAATGTTTCAAAATATTCCAAATCCCTCATGATATCATTGAGGTTGACAAATTGTCGCCATGTTAATGTAATTCCTCTTGATGTATGACCATGAGAATTTTTGACATGTACGTTTCCATCACGATCAACTCTGATATATTGTAGAGAGTCCAAAATCCAAGTCTTCATGATGTTATGCAAAGTTGCAGATTAGCAATATAAAAATGTCGTTTTATCATATTTTGCTTAGCAAAGCGGCTACAAAGAGATTTACTCGCAATCGAGCCGCACTCTTCCTACTCCCATTGATCATGCACAACAGCTAAATGGGAATTGGGAAGATGGTGTCACTCACCTGTTTATAGCAACTGTGTCTATAACTTTTGATCATGAGGTGATGACTAATAATTAATGAGGCGTACAGCTGCTTATCAATGTGAAAAGGTGCCGAGTATATGACTTATCCACAGTGCCAAAGAAAGATCTCTTATCATGTAAAAAGTTTATATATGATTTCTTGAATAAAGCGTGTAAACATATGGTCCAATTTACTCCGCACAATGATGATTATAATTATGTACATCATGTAGTTGAGAAAGATTGGATTGTTGGTTTAAGTCCAAGTTTAAGAAATGATTTAGGCTACCTCGCTAGCGCCTTAACAAGCTATGATAATTTTAACGTTAAGTACCACATAAGTGGTCATAAACAGTTAATATATCGAGAGGAAGCTTATTATGTAGATCTTATTCCAAGAAATGAGAAGACGTTGGTGAAGAATATAGAGATTATAGCCAAGAAAAGACAAACATGACTCCTGAAACATTATGTGAAGAAATTTTAATTATCTCCTTCGAGTTTGATGACAACAATTGGCAACATGACTTATATAAATCAACTAATCATATTGCAATAACAAATAAATGATGATGCATCCTAGTATTAGTTTGTTCAAAAGATTTCATCAGTTCTTACGACATCGTTCTGCAGCTGTTCCATGGAAAATCTGATAAGCAACATTTACCATGTGAAAGGCAAATCAATTTGATACAGAATGGGCCGTACTTTTATACTAAAGTTGTAGAGCCTTTTGTGTTTCTTACAAGAAACAAAGTGTAGATGCCACGCATATTACATCGGTTTAATTGTTTTAGATTATTTAATATGAAGTGATTAAAGACAACATATTTCATTTTCTGAAAAAGAAGGTACTTTGTCTCTCACTATAAATGGAAAAGGTATTGAACTAATTATGGATAAAACTCTAATGGACATTTTGGGTTTTGATCAAAATATCTTTAAAAGTGGTCCTGTAACCAAAGCTAGCGCAGACATGTCGCTATCGCGTCGTATTAACTATTTTCAGATATATTCCAATATTGGTGAAGATGTACGTGTGGGAGATGTTGAAGCTCCATTGCTAGCAATGAAACATACCATCCAAAAGCTGCAGTATTTTATCTGAGTCATTAAACTTTAGAAAGTGCATTATACAAAGCTGAAATCAAACTACATCCCACAAATTGATATTGCCATTATGATGACTGTGCGTTGATTCCTTTTCATAAAGATGCTGTAGCCAAGTTATTAACCCACACCATATCGAAAAGAAGAGTTAATGCAAAAAGTAAGCTAATATAATTTTTCCAATGAGAATAATATGGAAAGTGAAAATAAAGACTCGTTTTCTAATCTACTTGCCCAGTAATGCTTCAATGAATAAATTTCCCAAAATAAACATCCAACCTATCGGAGTAGAATTAAATCGGACACTTCATTTAGAAGGTGAATGGTAAGTTGGCGTATTCTATATTTGCCTATGATAGCAAATATTTCAGAAATGTGAATGATTTGGAAGAAATGATATGACACCTCGCACCATGATGGGAATAACGATGATAATGCATTCAGTTCCCCTACAGAAAATACCATCAGATGAAAGTAAGAAATAAGAATGAGTTCAGATAGCGATCAGGGATTCATAAGAGCCAGTGAAGTGTAAATGAGAAAATTATTAAGGCATTCAACAGTGGTAATACTTCCATCATGAAGAATAAAAATCAGAAAGCTTATGAGTTTACTATCTATCATTGGAGTGGGAGACAGTTCCTCCGCTTTCATTCTTTTACTAAAGGTCTTACGCTGAGGTTGGATAGTGAATTCTATCCACATCTTGGTTTTGGTCATGGACTACATCTAACGTCAATTGCTACTGCAAATGTTAAAAAAGTTTATTCAAATCGAATCAACAAATTTCATTATAGATTTAAAATATTTGATGAAGATGTTGTAGAATGCGAAGAACGCATCATTTTGAAAAAGCGTGGTGTTCAACCTTTATCACTTATTGAGTTAGTAAAACGATGGAATGAGACTGTGGGTAAGAAGTATGGAGAGAAAATTATGGCGGACAAAAATAAGTTGGTTATTCAGAAATATAATGACAAACTTACAGTTTATTTCTCTCCAACCTTGCGTCATTTTGTAAGACATTATACACCTATTATTGGAAGCGGTGTGGTGTATGCTTCTCATGAATATCACACTAAAGCTGATTCAGTTAATGATGAATGGTGGGTGGACATCTATGGCGATCGCATCAAGAAAATTTACCAGTCTTATGAAGAATCTAAAGTTGCTATCAATATAATGCCGCGTCTATATCATACAGTTGAAAGCTTCATTCATGTAGTAAATCCTTATATACAACAGAAGTTGAAGCATGTGATGAAAAGTAAATATGATGTAAAGACACACCACATTTCGTTTTCAATTGAAAATCAACGCGTTGTTCTGAAACTGGGTGATGACATTCAATGTCAATTGAGTAAAAATTTGAAAAAACTCTTTGGTTTTTCAATGCTACAAACAGTGTTTGCTGCTGCGCATACGATTGGTATAGAAACACCAATGACACTTGATAAACATGAACAGCACCTTTACATTCAAAGTGATTTGATTCTACCTATTTCTGTTGGTGAGAAAAAAGAATACATTTTACGTGATTTCATTCATGATAAAGACGCTTCATATGGAATAGTCGAGAAGATGTTTGAATCTATTTTCTATCATCCGTCGTCAAACAAACTATACCCTCTATTGCTATCAAAATTACCAATGGTTTACAAGAGTGCATCCATGTGAAAGATACTAAATCCCTCATAACGTTAGTGTTTCGGAAAACAAAGTGAAGTCTTTATACAACATTTATTGAAATATGTACATGAATGTGAAGCAATAGACTTTATACAACATCCACTGAAAATATATACATGAGCGCACTTCAATAAACATTGCTATATACAAAAAGTCTTTTTACTTCGTGAAGGGTGGAAATATACAGGGATAGGAAAAATGTCTTTCAGTGGAAAAGTCATCACATGGGGAATGTACAGATGTGGACACATATTCACAAGGAAAAAAACAATCTCATGCGATACATAAAACAACAATGTTTATCTACAGAAATCAACATCAAAATACTAAGTTAAGGATGATTATGCTAAGACGTCTCCTGAATGTGGTAGTGTGAGTTTAATTCTTTTGGGTGGTGGTATGTTTGTGTCAGGATGTCCATGTGGAAGAGATATGTTGTGTTCTAACCAGCACCTCTTATCCTCCCATGCTGAAAGCGCCCGTTTCCTAAAAGTATGAGTTTTGATCTCATGCGACTTAGATTTTAAGATTGTCATATTGACAAACGTTATATTTTTATTTCTATAGGCTTTCCTGAAATTCTTATGTTTCATGTTAGAGACCAATGATCTTGATATGCCTTTAGCGCGCTTAATGCTATCATCACTATCCTTTAATTTCATAGAATACATTTTTGGACGGAGGAGAATCATTTCAGCTATCTCCTTCCCTGCTGTCTCATCCTTAAAGCAGCCAAGTTTTGCCTTATTTTTGATGGAGTAGAGTGGATGATCAGCAGGATAATTTGATGTATCAAAATATCTTTCTAAATATCTTTCTACTTCATAAAATTTAAATTTCAATGAAGTAGGAAAATCTTTAGAAAGATATTTTGATACATCAAATTATCCTACTGATCATCCACTATACTCCATCAAAAATAAGGCAAAACTTGGCTGCTTTAAGGATGAGACAGCAGGGAAGGAGATAGCTGAAATGATTCTCCTCCGTCCTAAAATGTATTCTATGAAATTAAAGGATAGTGATGATAGCATTAAGCGCGCTAAAGGCATATCAAGATCATTGGTCTCTAACATGAAACATAAGAATTTCAGGAAAGCCTATAGAAATAAAAATATAACGTTTGTCAATATGACAATCTTAAAATCTAAGTCGCATGAGATCAAAACTCATACTTTTAGGAAACGGGCGCTTTCAGCATGGGAGGATAAGAGGTGCTGGTTAGAACACAACATATCTCTTCCACATGGACATCCTGACACAAACATACCACCACCCAAAAGAATTAAACTCACACTACCACATTCAGGAGACGTCTTAGCATAATCATCCTTAACTTAGTATTTTGATGTTGATTTCTGTAGATAAACATTGTTGTTTTATGTATCGCATGAGATTGTTTTTTCCTTGTGAATATGTGTCCACATCTGTACATTCCCATGTGATGACTTTTCCACTGAAAGACATTTTTCCTATCCCTGTATATTTCCACCCTTCACGAAGTAAAAAGACTTTTTGTATATAGCAATGTTTATTGAAGTGCGCTCATGTATATATTTTCAGTGGATGTTGTATAAAGTCTATTGCTTCACATTCATGTACATATTTCAATAAATGTTGTATAAATGACTTCACTTTGTTTTCCGAAACACTAACGTTATGAGGGATTTAGTATCTTTCACATGGATGCACTCTTGTAAACCATTGGTAATTTTGATAGCAATAGAGGGTATAGTTTGTTTGACGACGGGATGATAGAAAATAGATTCAAACATCTTCTCGACTATTCCATATGAAGCGTCTTTATCATGAATGAAATCACGTAAAATGTATTCTTTTTTCTCACCAACAGAAATAGGTAGAATCAAATCACTTTGAATGTAAAGGTGCTGTTCATGTTTATCAAGTGTCATTGGTGTTTCTATACCAATCGTATGCGCAGCAGCAAACACTGTTTGTAGCATTGAAAAACCAAAGAGTTTTTTCAAATTTTTACTCAATTGACATTGAATGTCATCACCCAGTTTCAGAACAACGCGTTGATTTTCAATTGAAAACGAAATGTGGTGTGTCTTTACATCATATTTACTTTTCATCACATGCTTCAACTTCTGTTGTATATAAGGATTTACTACATGAATGAAGCTTTCAACTGTATGATATAGACGCGGCATTATATTGATAGCAACTTTAGATTCTTCATAAGACTGGTAAATTTTCTTGATGCGATCGCCATAGATGTCCACCCACCATTCATCATTAACTGAATCAGCTTTAGTGTGATATTCATGAGAAGCATACACCACACCGCTTCCAATAATAGGTGTATAATGTCTTACAAAATGACGCAAGGTTGGAGAGAAATAAACTGTAAGTTTGTCATTATATTTCTGAATAACCAACTTATTTTTGTCCGCCATAATTTTCTCTCCATACTTCTTACCCACAGTCTCATTCCATCGTTTTACTAACTCAATAAGTGATAAAGGTTGAACACCACGCTTTTTCAAAATGATGCGTTCTTCGCATTCTACAACATCTTCATCAAATATTTTAAATCTATAATGAAATTTGTTGATTCGATTTGAATAAACTTTTTTAACATTTGCAGTAGCAATTGACGTTAGATGTAGTCCATGACCAAAACCAAGATGTGGATAGAATTCACTATCCAACCTCAGCGTAAGACCTTTAGTAAAAGAATGAAAGCGGAGGAACTGTCTCCCACTCCAATGATAGATAGTAAACTCATAAGCTTTCTGATTTTTATTCTTCATGATGGAAGTATTACCACTGTTGAATGCCTTAATAATTTTCTCATTCCCAAATGGCTCATAAGAATCTGATTTTATCTGAATCCATTCATAGTTCCACTTTCCATCTGATGTTAAATTGTATGGGAACTGAAATGCATTATTCATCGTTATTCCATCATGGGTGCGAGGAGTCAATATCATTTCTTCCAAATCATTCACATTCTGAATATTGCTATCATAGCAAATACTAGAAACGCCAACCTCCCATTCACCTTCTAAATGCAGTGGCCGATTTAATTCTACTCGATAGTCTGATGGTTTATTTTTGGGAAATTTATTCATAGAAGCATTACTGGGCAAGTAGATTAGAAACGAGTCCTTATTTTCACTTTCCATATTATTCACATTGGAAAAATATATTAGCATACGTTTGCATTAACTCTTCATTCGGAAATGGAGTGTGATACTTGTCACAGCATCTTTATGAAAAGGAATCAACGCACCAGCATCGTCATAAATGGCAATATCAATTTGTGGGATGTAGTTTGATTTCAGCTTTGTATAATGCACTTTCTTGAAAGTATGCTCAGATAAAATACTGCAGCTTTTTGGCTGGTATGGTATCATTGCTAGCAATGGAGCTTCAACATCTCCCACACGTACATCTTCACCAATATTGGAATATATCTGAAAATAGTTAATACGACGCGATAGCGACATGTCTGCGCTAGCTTTGGTTACAGTACCACTTTTAAAGATATTTTGATCAAAACCCAAAATGTCCATTAGAGTTTTATCCATAATTAGTTCAATACCTTTTCCACTTATAGTGAGAGACAAAGTACCTTCTTTTTCAGAAAATGAAATATGTTGCTCATTAATCACTTCATTTAAATAATCTACAACCAATTTAACCGAAGTAATAATGCGAGGCATCAACACTCTTGTTTCATGTAAGATACCACCTAAAGGCTCTACACACTTTCTGTATAAAGATACGGTCCATTCTGTATCAAATTGATTTGACCTTTCACATGGTAAATGTTGCATATCAGATTTTCCATGAACAGCTGCAGAACGATGTCGTAAGAACTGATGAAAATCTTTTGAACAAACTAATACTAGATCATCATCATTTAATTTGCTTATTGCAATATGATTAGATGATTTAATATAAGTCAATGTTGCCACTTGTTTACCATCAACTCGAAGGAGATAATTAAATTTCTTCAATAATGTTTCAGGAGTCATGTTTGTCTTTCTTGGCTTAATCACAATCTTCTTCACCAACGTCTTCTCATTTCTTGGAATAAGATCTACATAATAAGCTTCCTCTCGATATATTAACTGTTTATGACCACTTATGTGGTAATTAACGTTAAAATTATCATAGCTTGTTAAGGCGCTAGCGAGGTAGCCTAAATCATTTCTTAAACTTGGACTTAAACCAACAATCCAATCTTTCTCAACTACATGATGTACATAATTATAATCATCATTGTGCGGAGTAAATTGGACAATATGTTTACACGCTTTATTCAAGAAATCATATATAAACTTTTTACATGATAAGAGATCTTTCTTTGGCCACTGTGGAATGTATACTCGGCACCCTTTTCACATTGATAAGCAGCTGTACGCCTCATATTAATAGTCATCACCTCATGATCAAAAGTATAGACACAGTTGCTATAAACAAGTTGAGTGACACCCACTTCCCAATTTCCATTTAGCTGTTGTGCATGATCAATGGGAGTAGAAAAGAGTGCGGCTCGATTACTAGTAAATCTCTTTGTAGCCGCATTGCTAAGCAAAATATGATAAAACGACATTTTTATATTGCTAATCTGCAACTTTGCATAACATCATGAAGACTTGGATTTTGGACTCTCTACAATATATCAGAGTTGATCGTGATGGAAACGTACATTTCAAAAATTCTCATGGTCATACATCAAGAGGAATTACATTAACATGGCGACAATTTGTCAACCTCAATGATATCATGAGGGATTTGGAATATTTTGAAACATTAAGATTCATCTCCTTGGGTGATCAAGTTTGGCTTCAACATTACAGAAATGAAATTCAAATCTACCATTCTCATTCCGCAAACTGTTTCTCATTTCGCAAATACAATTGGGAGAAGTATAGAAGATACATACATCGCTCCATCATGACATTTATTCGTCGTGAGTTCATCGCCCTACTATGCAAATCTTAATCAGACATGACTACCACACATCATGAGTTGGAAATTAGATTCCCTACAACGTATTGAAACGGATCATGATCGAAACGTCTATTTCAAAGATTCAACTGGAAATGTGAGAAGAGAGTTTGCTTTATCTTATCGTCATTTTCAATCTCTACATCATATCATGAAGGACTTGAAATACTTCTATATGAAAAGACATTCACGTATTGGAAATCGCATCTGGCTGCGCGTCAACAATCGGCGAATTCAACTCTATCATTCCCAACTTCATACTAACTTCACATTTCATCAAGGTAGTTGGGAAAAGTATAAAAGGAAGGTACATCGCTCAATTTACTCATTCTTTCATCATGAAGCGCCATCGCTACACCATCGTCAACATTCTCCGTCGCTTCAGACTCTACACCAAAATCGATCTCACAACATTACACCAACAGCTTCCAAACAGCAAGTATTACCCGGGCCGTCCTCAAATGTTAGTGGTGAAGATGAACAATTCACGGAATCTTCAACTCTTCCCAAATGGGACTGTACAGATTCTCGGCGCCCTTTCTCATTCATCGGCGCAGTCAATGCGCTTAGAGCTACAAAGACTACTACGTCGGATATGGAAGAGGGAGAGGTGTGTGATGTCGAATCTGACTGTGGACAATATGGTGATCTCTACTCAATTGAGTGACAGTCTATCATTTTTGAAGATTCGTACCAGCAGTTACAGTTTGTGTTATGAACCCGAACTTTTTCCTGCAGCTCTCATTAGTTGTTGGTTACCTGTGCATGTGGCAATCTTTCATAATAGTAAAGTGATCATTACTGGACTAAAATCTCATGTACAAGCAAATATGATCCTAGACTATCTCATTGAGTATGTACGTACCCAGCGGATTGTAAAATAAAAAACAATTTTTCCAACATGATGTTTTTATTTCAAATCATGATAGAACTTACAAATCATTTTTTCATTAGAGGATGGATTACATGAAAAGTTTTGAATAACAGATGCAAATCGAGATACATGTAAACGTTTTAAGATGAAGTACAGTACAAAAGCACCACACGTTGATGAAAGTGGATGTTGTAGTATGCGTTCATTTCGCTGATATTGACGCGTATGTTTTCTCAACCACTGCTGTGTTGGTATATTTGGAGGTTGAGCAAGAGAGTCAAATAGTTCACCACGTCGGTCTTCTCCAATAAAGATCGCTTTCCAATGCTCACCGCCTAAATTCTGTGAATGAGTGTTTAGCACAATAAAGATGGGATAGTGATTTACTGCAGGTGGTAAGGTATCGAGTGAATAGACATTATCGAAAGCTTTCAACGTCGCTTCGTCTGCATTACGCTGCACTTTAGTCTTAATATCGTCAGCAGTCAACCAACTCATTAACGATTATACTGAAGAATCACGTCACGATACTTTGTAATTTCAATATTTGAATCGAAGACTGCATAAATTAATACATTGATCGTCTCAGGTAGTGTTCTTTTGAACGTCAAATCCAAACGAATATTATGAGGCACGTTCGCTTGACGATAGGGTGCACTAATATCGCTGTCAGCAGTCAAATCAAATGCATAAATAGTATATCCACTCTTAAACTCTTTCATAGTCAGTCCGTTGGTGTCATCCGTATTGTAAAAGCCAAAGACATCCATAAAATCAACATAACTGCGCATAAATTGATCCGAAGCAAAATCTGGTTTGTAGGGTGGACCAGGATGACTCACACCATTTACACGTAAAGCAATTTCACTTAACTGATTGTGTTTAAAATTGAAAGGATTCTTCTTTATATTACCATTAAATGCATCATTTTCAACCATTGCCACCATGAGGAGCTTCGGTGCTTCCGATGGAAAGAGGCCATCTTTCATGAAACTCTTTTGATCTTTCGGAATTGTAAAGGTGAGAAGCTTTGTATGCTGAACGGGGTAAATGGCATTTTGGCGGTTAAGGCCTTCAGCATGCCCTCTAATGACACTTGGATTCGGTACTACTCGACGAATGTAAAGTGCAATATCTTCCACATGAATTCTAAAATTGTCAACTTTAGCAAATGCATTCAGCGCAAATTCAGGCTTATTCAATGTCAGCTTGAGTCGCATGCTGGTATTACACAGTAAAAACTTTGACTGTCTAAAGAAGTCTAAATTCAGCGGACCATATAGCTGACATACTCTACTATCTTTAATCATAGCAGATCGCTTTACAAAGCCACTGTTTGTTTCAACATCAAATTTTCCTGCTTCATCTCTGTACCATCCCATGGCTTCCATATGACTTTTTTGTGCTGCTGGATGAAACTGTGATACATGATTGAAATATGATTTATAGGGATAATCGCTTTGACCACCTTCCACCTGCTGCTCTCCAATCGTTAGAGAAACATCACGAAGTAATGTAGTCAATGGTAAATTGTTCAGTCCAACTTTATGTGCATCGTCAATAGCAGTTCCATCTGCTTGCTGAATTCTAAACCTCAAATCAAGCATCGCATAACTCAAATCTATGTAGTCATCACTACCACCAGGAATAACAAATTCAATGGGGCCAGCATTCTCAGCTGTTCGAGGATGATAATCTACAATACTTGAACTAAGAATATCTGTCTGTATGGCTTGTTGATCGAACAAACAAAAACCGGAAGTTTTACACTCCATGATTAGAAGTTATAGCAGCGTCGTCGTTTAGCGCCTGATGAATGATTAGAGCCTCTGCGACGTTTGCGTGAATGCCTTTTGACTGAAGATCGCACCTTACCAGCTCCGCGATGTTTCCTCCTTCCTTTATTCATTCGTTTAGGTGATTTCTTTCCTTGAGTAACACCAGCAATGGTCTGCTTCAATGTTTTTAAACCGCGTTCCTTCCCACGATTCAACAAACTGCTCTTAAAACTTCTACCTCTGGAAAGATCACTAGCAACATCACCAGCAAAGCCAACGGCATTACTTAAAACATTTCGTTTTAAAGATCTACCGACATTGGATATGAGAGGTGCTACAACAGATTTCAGTGCACCAAGTATGCTACCTCCACGTTGGCGGCGAGCACCGATGTAAATTTGTCCTCCGCCACTTACATAGGAGGGTCGTGAATAAAATGAGGCAGTTGGATTCATAGCTCAAACCCTAAACATTGTTAGTTACAACTTTGCATGAATCACTGTCGATCACTTAGATGAAAGATGTCGGCACGACGCATCCAAGAGTTCATACTTGAAGGATAACCAGTCCATTTAACAAGACACCATTCTTCACCTTGCCGTTTTTTACATCGAATGATTTTCTCTACCAAATATGTTTCACTTTCAGTGACTACCTCAATCTCATCGCGGTAAAAGCTACCCTCAATTTCTTCATTATCGTAATCTTTCAACTTGTAGGTGGTCGGAGAGTCTTTTTGATTAATCCTTGATACTGTAAATACCTCCTCTGTCCAATTCGGGAGGTACCCTTTAGCAAAAACACTTTTCACTTTTGAGATACGAACTTTATCGCCAATTTTCACATCACTTTTCACATGAGTGCGTTTACGTTGGAATGATTCGCGCACTTTATCTACATTGTCAGCATTTACATCTACTGGTCTGAGTCCAATAGAACGATGGATAGAGTGATTGTAGGCATGGAGTGTATCTTGTAGAACCTTTGTCCAATTTTGTGTCAAGTTGGCAGTAAAATGTCGCCACAAGCGATTTTTTAATGTGCGATTAAAACGTTCAACGAGTGCAGCTTTATAAGCGCTCTTTACACTAAACAACTCAATGTCATGCCTCTCAAATAATCTTGTCACATGCTGATTTTCAAACTCTTTTCCTTGATCACTCTGAATTCTTTTTGGAATGCGACCTTCTCGAAAAATTGTTTGGAATGCTTTTGCTACTCCTTTCCCTTCTTTAGTTTTTAAAGGTTGAGCCCACGCATAACGCGAGAAAATATCAATGACGGTTAAAATAAAATTATTGCCCGAGTTATGTTTTGAAATGGAGGCAACATCACACAAATCTGCTTGCCACTGTTCATCGATGTCATGAACAATATAATGGCGGGTGCGGTACTTCTTTTTCGCTTGTTTGTGGAGTGTATAGGTAGCCTGACCCTTTAACCATCGTTTCACTTGTGATTGTGGAAGACCACTCGCTTTTGATAATTTCTTGATAGATGCAAATCCTGCCGGATGTTTTACATCATAATAGATTGACTTCAAACGTTCAGTCGATGACGGCTGACTCTTTTTCCTCCTTCTCATCTTTTTGTTTTCTTGCCTTTCTACATTTACAACAACTGCAGCATTTAGCTTTAGCGGTTTTGCGATCGTGTTCACATTGCTTAGGGGTTTCATTATGAGAGCTGGCGCAGCAAGTGCAAGTGACAACGACATTCACCTCTGGCGGCTCATTACATGGCAAGCAACACATCTGCTTCATATTAATAGTCTGAGAACATGTATTTCCTAGGAGGAGCTGTTTTACGTTTTCCTTTTACCAGTTTTAGTGGCGATGTAGATCTACGTCGAGTTCTTCCTCTTGTTTGCTTAGTGAGTGTGGGAGGGGATGTAGCAGGTGACGTCTTAAACCAATTTGTTGGCATTTTCATCGCCTGAGGCATTGGAGTAGTAGCCACTGTTGAATCAAGTTCTTTCAATGTCTCATTATTTAAAGCAAATTTTGGCACATTATGCTTTTTCAATAGTTTAAGAAAGTATGACCAACCAGGTGGAACATAGCCCTGACGGCGCTTTCTACGTGTCGCATACTGAATCAAGTCTTCATAACGTGAAGCATCAATCACTTTATTTTCATCTGTAATGATTTCTCCTCTATCATTTACATTGAGATGGGGTTCAATACTGTTGAAAAGAGATATGGCATGTGCGCGAGATGCTAAAGGTGTAGCAGTCGATACAGAGTCACGCATCTTATTCTTCAAGTTTTTCAATTGCTCAACAGTTTCCGATTGTAATAATACAGCACGATGTGGATCTTTGATGTGAACATTTTGCTGATAATCTATTTCTTTCCTATACATTTGATTTGCAAGAGGTTGCTTTACTTGCTGCATGGCAGTCAATTGTACATATTCATCCTGAGGAATAACAATCATGCGAGAATAAGAACTCATAGTTTGTAGATAATCATGGGAGTTTTCAAAATATCACTTCGAAATCTAAATTCTTCCGGACACTCTTGCGTAAAGTCAATGAATAAGTAACCGTATGGTTTTTCAGTAGCTGCTTGAAAAATTTCAATTAAGGCTTTTGATCCTCTGGGTGCAACTTGTCGCGCTAAAATTTCAAATTGACTTTTATCTCGCGGATTCTTGAAAATAGCATAATAGTGTGTATTCAGGTTTCGTGTACGAGCTTCTTTTCCATCAGGAAACAAATTTTGTGTGATATAGATGATAAAGCACCTTTTATGGTGTGCTGCGCGAGTGAACATATCTGTAACATCTTTTGAATTCTTACTTTCTTTTAATAAATCATCCAATACAACAACATCATTAGACTGAAGTTTATCCACTGGAATAATTCCTTCATGTCGAATAAAGTTGCGACTTTGCAATTCCTGAAACAGCGACGGTTGATAAATACCATAACACCAAATCACTCGATTGATAGGTTCCTTAAACAACTCCCTTCTTTTATCCAATAAATTCAGCGTGAAAACAGTTTTACCTGCATGAGATGGACCTGATACAGTCAGAACTTTATCACATTGAAGTCTGAAATCCATTTTATTACTTTGAGATTCAACATTTGCATAATTAACGCTTAGAGCCCAAGATATTACCATAGGTTGCCACGCAGGAGCTGATCATCTGAGTATTTGCTGAAAGGAAACAACCTCTTTGCTGTTAGGAGTTCTTCCTCTGGCTCTTTCACTTGAGAACAGGGTGACCTAAGGATTTGGACGATGAAACGACAATTTCGTACCATAACGCTTAAGTAAACTTCCGATGTTTGGCGCTAATTTCTCGTCTCAAACTTTCTCGTCACATGAAGAAATCTAATTTACACAAATTGCACTTTAGCGTTAGGCAGTGCCGTATAGTCTATTGTATCGCTGATACCATTTGCTTTCACAGTTCGTCGAGCGCTTGAATGGCTGAAGAAAACGTTGTGACTTATTACGCGTTCGCGTCATTTTACACGTTTTCGCATTCACTATTAGTCCTTTGTCGAAAACCGTATCTTTACCCCACATTTGCATAGTAACTAACCTATTGCGACATAAGTGACACTCGAATGCGCAATATCACGTAGTTAGATTGGCAAAGTCTGAATGCAATTACGTATGAAACAAGCGTTGACAAAAGCGATGCTTACATCTCATTGAAGATGCAGCTTTTCATTTCCATCCCTCTTCGCTTCTCACATACACTCGCGCGAAGCACATATTGTCACCGTTACGGATGTCTATAGCCAGTCTCTTCTTAGAGATATGCATCTTAGACTAGCCTTTTCTAAATAATAAAATACGCATGTACAGAAGGAATATACATTCAGTAAGTGAGCAGACACTATGACACCGAAAACCAGTTGGTGGTACAATCAGTACCACGTCGCATTTTCAATCTTTCCTCTTATGGAATTGTTTGAACTGTGAATATCTGAAATCGCGCATCAATCACTAGACTTAGCTTCAGGAGTTAAATGCTGTTACAGTAACGTCAACAATTGAGGTTTGACATCATAATGTCTTTTAAATAATTCGTGGGAGGTGATCTACCACTTCCTTGAGTAAGAAGCAACAATGGAAAGAGCGACTTCTTCCACGCATCGGTTCTCACCTCTTTGCTTTCCAAATGACTAAACTACATTATTCGGCAAACTAATACGCGAGACTATGATAATGCATCAGCAGAATGTATTCAATTAATCTTAGAAATAGAGTGCTAGCATCATCGACCACTGCTTCGATTCCGGTCTCATCTTTATGAAATTTTATCACAATAATCTGACAGACTCCGTTTAAACTTGCCAATGAAAACGTAACAGTTCCGCAGCTCGTTTGAGAAAGATCATGATCGGCCCTTTATCTACACACAATCCATTGCATGAAAACAACAACACTCTTCTCATAAGTATCATCTATTTGAATAACGGTAACAACTATGCCATTATAACTCTAATGGTTAGCAAAGAGACATAAAATAGAGTACTATACAGCTGATGAATCTATCATACAGCGAGCCATGATAACCATTACTGGACTTTGATGCAGGTGTTGCGAGGTAAGAGGAAAGAAGCATTGGTTATGAACGTAGGCTACTACACACGAGAACTAGACAAATAATAGGAACACACAAATCCTTAAAACTTTCGTTGATCTTCATGATAATGTCGGACTACAACGCTCTACTATCTGCCAAGCCGGGAGCGAAAATATCATCATGATAGATTGAGAATATACCTTCGCCTCATCCTTACCAGCGATTATTACATGATCAAGATGCGTATAGACACTTGAAAGCATGCTAACCATCGGTTCTAAAGTCATAAGACGGAGAGTCACTTTCACAAGAATCAAGCATTAGTCTCTCAAGATATGTTCATTGATGAGAAGTCCAGACATGTGTTTTCTCGTACCCATTGATCACCTATATGGGACCGCATTGGCATGTCAGGATAGATCACTCTAACAATCTGATATGTACCAATTGCGTACCATAGTACCAATAGCATCTGTACCCTGTACAGGTTCTACTCACAATCCATAAAAATGATTATAGAAGCAGAAAAACGGAAATTTTACACATCTAAGGATAACGTTCTATCTTACATCATTCTACATACATGAATAATTACATCGTAGCTTTACACTGACAAAATACACAAATGATATGATGGCAACGAAGACAAGTAATAATGTAGCTAATAAGCACCAAGCATCCTACGACACGCAAGACGAGCTACATACAGTCGAATTGTCATAGGGTAATTATATTTGATGTTAGGAAAGGACTATGCATTCTCCTCATTTGCTTTTGCGTTTGATGTAGCATTCTTCTTCTCCGACTTGCGGCTTCGTACCAATACTGCATAGTTAACGGATTTGCGATCAATTATGGTCGTCCACGGTGGGTGGTGTTGGAATATATAAGGATTGGATTCCCATATGCATGGAGCAGAGAGGCTATTTATATTTTATCACTTGTGTCGAACCTAATCTATAGCCCATTCACTTTTATGAAAAAGGATATCCCAAGATCATATTCTCGCACCTTCTCCGAGCTCATCACATCTGATTGGGTATTGAATGAGAATCTCCATCCTTCTTATATGTCAAGTATCACCAAATGTGATACCAGCGGTACGGCCAAAATGTTGATTACTCAGTACCAGTCCCAAATCTTTTCTATAGGGACATATTCCTTGTCATCTCTCCGTCCTTCCACTCTTGGAGCAAGAGGGAAGTCTACGCGAATGTCCATAGTTAATTGGTTTTTTTTTTCCACGTACTCCTCAATAATATCTAAGATATGGTGGCGAATGTACGGACTCACCGGGGGATCAGTATGTAGTCCCCGATACTGATTGTGCATTATTCTTGACCATCTCTCCGTGGGAAGGGAGCATTCCCGTTTGGTTTAGTACTTACGCTATGATCATTCATAAACGCAAAGGCTTTGTTTAAATTTTACGCTGTAGCGGTGTAGGATTATGTACCTTGGATGTTTCTTGCCTTCCACTGGCCTCAGTTGTTAGATGATTCTGACCGTCCATAGCGAACCTTTGTAACGTTTGGCATGACCGCCATTTTGCTCCTACTAGTGGCAGCAGCAGATGGAGTAGATGCCTGAAAATGAAAAAAGATTGTATTTAAGTTTAGCGTTACAAGGGAGGAGAGGGAGGGTGAAGTTAGCGACGTTACTCATTTTAGTTGGATAATTAGAACAGGGGAACTAGAGAGAGAAAAATGTGCGTTCCGTCACTCGTGTGATTAGCAACGATGGAATGATTCTCACTGTGGAAGGCTCGCTATTTATTAAAGAAATGCTTGATCGCTTTCATTGGATGATGATCCGAGCAACTTGGACAATAACATCACAGCTGATTCCAAATCTGGGCCTCCCGTTTACCATCCGAGCCTTCGTTTGGCTGCTACAGCCCAAAACGTCCCAAATTCTAACTCTGTCGTTTTTCGCCAAATGTCCCAAAATCTTAAATGGCGTCTCACATCTAAACGAAGACAGATAGGAACAAGCCGATTCTTTCACTGAATTTGTCTCACTCTTAAGCTTTCTTTCAAACGAGCTATTGCTACGACAAAATCCGTCACTCTAAGAAGCCAAGATCGAAGCTACAGCTGTCCGAAGAGGACGTGGGGAGGTCAGTGAAATTTTGAATGAACAAATGTTTTGGGTGACGGTCCCAGTGTCGAAAATTCCAACCCTTTGGATAAATTTTCAAAATTTTTACCCATTACAATAGTCACTCTGACACTTAGGATTTTCATCTTTTAAAGGAAAGGATTGATATTATATTAATGAAATTATCACTTAAACTCCCCCACCTACCCATCCACCCCCCCCCCCCTCTGTTTATTTACTTACTATTAACTTTACCATTAACTGTTTTTTTCATATTAACCTACGGTTTGTGATGCTTTTTTGTTTTCATTTTTTCTTCTTTTGTACATATAACTTCAGTTAACTTTCTCGGTGAGTCGACACCGAGCTCCGACCTAAAATCTTGTAACCGCTCCTATCACTTTTGAATGAAGATCTAAGATAGGAACAAGCCGAACCCTTTCTTTCACTGGAATTTGTCTCCACCCTTTAGCTCTTCAAAACTCAGCATATTTAGCACGACAAAATCCGTCCACGGAAGCCCAAAACTCGAATAGCAAGCTGTCAGTATGGGGAGGGGGACGTTCAGCTCGAAAATCTTTTTCATCAATTCTCCGATTGACTTGAAACTTCACCTAATATGCGATCATGAACTCTTTCCCACAATTCACGCTGAATCCGAATCTGACCCTCCGTTTTCTCATCCCGATGCTTTCGTTTTTGACGCTACACTCACAACCTCTGGACAACCAAAACGTCCCAAAATTCTAACTAAACTCTGTCGTTTTTCGAAAAATAGGGAGGGGGGTGGGGGAGTAGGAAAATTAGTTTTCTCACACGATTGCCATTGAAACTCACGCCCTACCGATGCAGAAGTTTCACTCCAGATCAGCGCGAATACGACATCCCGACCATCCGTTTTCTCATCCGACCACTCCTTCTTCACTCGAAACAACCCATTTTACAAGCCCAACCATTCAGACAGATTGCACCGAAAAACATCAATCACACACTATATGGCCTCTAAGACTAATCACTCCTGGCGTTATCGTCGCGCTACATCGTCAATCTCCTAGACTGGGTTCGCCCATCTCGTCAAACCCTGGACGGTCGCCCCACGTCAAACCAGGGCGTCGGACCAACTCACACCGAGTCTCACACATCTGTCGTTGCAGAGGGGGGAAGATGGCGAGTCAGCGCCACGAGTTATGATCTTGAACGTGGACCGGCTAGGCCCCTGTGCCGGCACACCAACGACTAGACATACATCCTCTGTCGTTCCAACGAAGGGGGGGAGATCAGACACCGAAGCACCACGCTTAGCGGCCGACCCAACGACACTCATGAGCCGTTCAGCAGAGGCGGGGGGGTGGACGTCAGCGATGGCGGCCATCTTGCGCTATCTGGTGTTCGCCGTTTTCTTACTACTAGCAATTTCTCAAGGAAGCGTCATGCCAGCTGACATCTGGGTAAAATGTCTCGCCACATGAAACAGCGAAATCTGAAATCCATCGTAGTCAGCTTCTCTTCAATCTTTTGGCTACCAAAGTGGGATGGAAAGGACAATCATGTGTATCTTTGTGAGAGAAAATCGGACAGAAAGATCAATTTTGCCTACTTTTTCTGCCGTCCACCCATGCGTATTTGATATCGACCTTTTGTGCTATGCTTGTCATTGAATCAAAGTTGAATCTTGTAGGTTCTTTAACAAAACTTCTGAAAAAAAATAATCGATTGATTTTTACAGTACCATCTGATTCCCATTGTGAAAGCGGCTACTGCTGACTTTCTAAGAACGTAGTAGATGTAAATTCAGAACCGATTTGTGATGCTCCATTCCTGTATCGGCAATCATGAATTACAAGGAATAAGCAAAACTTTGAAAATTTGATGGATTCCACTCTTTGGTGCTCAGAAATAATAGCTTCAGACTCTGTCCATCTCATTAGTAACTTATTGAACGATCGCCTTGACGAATAGGGTATAAGGAGAGTCTGTGCCAGTCCGTATCACCCATCAATCGAACGGGATAATTGAAAGGACACTCTGAAGTGAAAAAGGAGTGATTTTTACGACTTTAGATCAATATGGAATCAATAGGGTGGAAGCATTGATGCTAATATACTTTGGTTCATGGAAATGGCCATGCGATCATCGAAACATTGTGACTTGGAGTCCATGACACTCCATTTGAAAAGTTAGCGAATTTGACACCATCTATTCCAGGAAATTTGAATCTGCTGCTAGCACAGCGGATGCCCACGTAAAAAATTAGCAAATTTTCATTCCCTTCTCCCATAATCTAATTAATGCTCAAAATTTTCAAACATCTCATTGATTTGACAGATCGAAAGATTGTCGATTAGTTATCAAAAAATAAATTATGAAAAATAGTAAAAAAATCGAAGAAGTTATCATTGTCCACTTTTATCTGTTCAATTCATCCAAAACAAACCACGTCTACTAAATTTGTTTGGGAAGTTTTGACTGACAGTATTTTGATTGGCCTATGAAAACTCTATTCAATAGCATTATCACACTTTCATAACTTTCACTAGGTGAGCATGCCACGCGTAATTGCGCGACACAATTGTAACACCCTAAACCATCCGTGGTTAAGGACATCTCTAATCTTCTAAAACCCGCCGTACATCACGCCGCTGACGCACAATTTTAAGAGTCACAGAAATCACATATGACACTGATGTTTCTGTCTACAACATGGAGACTATGGGCTAAATGAATAAACCGACTGGCGAGCGTTTCTAGTTTGGCCGCGTCGTCTACGGTTGTCATGCGCTGCCAGCTTAAGAAAACACACGAGATGAACCGCTAAGACACAGTATCCTGTCTTCCTGAGTATGAACATATGAATGTCACCCGTATCACACATTACGTTTTAGCATCTGACATACATGCGAGACACTACAGAGACGCAAAGTCTGATGTAAACAAGGTACATGCGCCGAAAGAATGTTGCCGCGCAATGTCACGCACTGGCAACGCGGATGTTAGGGTCATGTGTAATTGACGGTGTTATTTTACACGTGAATTACGCGTTAAATGAGCGTGGCATGTCACCTAGTGTTATCGATAGTTATTATTATTCGAGCTATGAGTTTCAAGAGGTTCGAAATGTCAGGGATCTACTTGTTTTTGATACTAAAATCGAAACGTCCGATACAATGAATTTTCATAGAAGTCGTCTAAATGCTGCACACTTACGCATCTCGAATGATGTGACGCATCAAACTTTACCGATGATTAATTCTGATTTGATGAATAAACTAGGAGGTTGAATGGAATTGCCTGGAAAATTCTGCCGTTTCTTAAAGCTTATTCAAGCAGATGCGCGCCTGATGCATGTACATACATGTAACATCAGCGATGCGCCGGGAGGATCGGATGTAGAGTCCGGAAAGTCCATATCATTCTTTTGCGCTGGAAGTCGGAGTCCCGTGAGTCCTATACAAATGATAGGACACTCCCAGGAATCCGCGCCTAGAACTAGACCCCGAAATATAATACAAAAACTAATGATTTATTCATAGTGCATGGCTGTCAGTGTCTTGATGTCCAACTTTCTCCATCAATCAAAAGTAGAGAACACGCAGTGCATTGAGCAAAAGTCTTGTAAATAGTATGACGGCGGAATGAACCGTGATAGTGAAAAAAAGGATTTGTCTTTTTTCGATCTATATTTCGCTTTGATGATTTCTTTTTTTTAACCCGTGATAGGAAAGATCTTTCTCACTCGAAGATTTATAGAGAAAGACAAGCCCTTCCTAGCCTCTGAATCAACACCTTAGGCATACGCACCAGAAGTCACCATCAGCAGACAAATAATGAATTTACTAGTCTTTGTTTGAGACATCTTGGCCACTACTTACCCAAACGCTAATCGTGTGTGATGGCTTCCCCTAAGCGACGCATATTAAAATCGGAAGGTTATCGCATCATATTTTTTGGAGGAAGAATGGGGATTTTCCTGCCTTGAGTAGATATGATCTGGAGAAAAGACATCAAAGAAGAATTGACAGGACCGAGTCGCATGCATCCAACTGAAGAAAAAGCGAACATTGAATCAACTTTGCGATCGAAAAATGATTGATAATATGATTACAGCAATGGATCACTTAAATGTAAGGCTTTACAGGTAAGCCTATAATGATCTATGATGCAGGTTACCAGTTTAATTTTCAAAACAACTATGCTTTGAATTCTAGGAGATCGGAGATCGGCGGTGGTCCTGCCCCCTTTCGGGTGGCTCCCGGCGACCTCCACTGTTCCTCCTTGGGTCCGGATTACTGCAGGCCGATCGTGCGCCAGAACCGGGTCCTTTCATGGCCGGTCCGCCGTGAATCCTGGCGTCCCTCTTGTGTCCGCCGGCCCGCCTTGCTTCCGTTCCCCCTTCCTCGCCTCCGTCTCCCCTTCGCCACTCCCTTTGCTTCCTACCTGTTCCTCGGGTCTCCCCCTTCGTCCTTGGTCACCTCTCTTGGTTCCTTGAGTTTATTGCCCCTCCTCCAGTCCCCTTTACCAGTGGTCCTTCCCAACCTTTGCCCTGAACTTTTGTCAAAATGATAGTACGTACTCACGCATGTCTGTGGACCCTGGCTTTAAAGTAGCCTATTTTGGGGTCGGGGTGTGAGAGAAGTAAATATGGATGCAAGCAGCAGAAATAGCAAACCATGCTTTCAAGTCTCTTAGAAAAAAGACAACAGCTAATTTTTTTTCCCTGACAGATCCCACTAAGTCTCATATACGCGGAGCAACAAAAAATTGTAGGCTTTGATAGTAAAGTTTTGTAAAAAATAGTAGATATAGCAGCTACTGTAACCATAATGAGATGCTGAAACTCAAATTTTACATTCAATGCCGAACAACTTGTCCGGAAGTTTTATATAAACTAAATCAACCAACAATCGCTTATTGTTTTTTCTTAACGAAAAGGAGTGTAACGCGTACTTACTAAAATAATGTTGTTTTTATAACTATTTTCCAATCTGTATGCCAGCAGCAGAAGTGCTGTCACTGTCGCTTATTTTTCATATTTTATATTGATCAGTGTATATGACTAACGATTGAATGAAACGTAGCTGCTATGCCAAACTTCACTTCTCATTCTCTGGCTCCATTTAGCGTAGTTTGTGCCGAGTCAGTAACTCAAATAGAGATAGTTTCACAAAAAAAGAGAACCGGTGCCTGTCTTTCTAACAATACGATTACGGTATTTTGCAATGTTGTTAGTTGTCAGTCGTGTTCTACTATTCTAGAAGAGGTTTACATAACAGATGAATGTCAATAGCGACATAGTAGCTAGAGTGCATGAGACTATTCGCTCTATTAAGAAATGATTCCTTTTATGAAAACAGTAAACCGAATATGGTGGAACTTACATTTTAATCATTGGACAGCTCAAGGAAAAGTGCTTGGAAATACTCAACATTGCCCTTGTCATCAAGACCAGGTCTCTACATGGTTGCGTGTGTTAATGATCTTACATGTTTCTGCACTTCCAACTGTCTTGTTACATTAATTGCTGCGCAATTTTATCGTCAGGCTTTTTTCTCAGCTGTTTTTTGGTCTGAGATGTTTCAGCTATTTAACTGACACAAAAAAACCTACTATGATATAAATTTAATGCGCGAAAGGTAAATTTAGACAAGAGGTCACACCAAAGGCCACAGTTCGGGGTGGCACGTCTGTTGGTACAAATGGTATTGCAAAAATAACGATCCTTCTCGTATTGCGGCAAAATATAGCACGCACCGAAAATGTGAATATGTACTGAACATTTCATAGTAGGCTGATTATTTCTGTGTGACTATGCCAAGTTGAATAGAAATAGAATTAGAGATAATACGAGAGTGCCGCGAGATAGCTTACAAAAATATACACTGTTACCATCAAAAGATAGACTTGCACGCTGATGACATCTAAAATGAATATTTTGATCACTTTCCTGACTCTTGATTGTTTCTCGCTCTCTCACTAATGACATTCCACAAGTTTCTATTCGATCCGCCGACAAGTTCATACTTCAGTACAGTCTTTAAAAAAAGGCAGAGCGACCATAGGTTAATCACTTTATCTCTTTTTTCATCGCTGATCTTGCAATCAAATTTCGCAAAAGATTTTTTGAATGGTCACATTTTGTGTCATAGACCCCTGCCTGAGAAGTCCTCGTCTCAAGTTTATACTGAGAGAAATAGCACATCGAGTATTCTAATGTAGGAGCCTATCAGCAAATTCAGCATCATTTCAATTGGATGTAGGTCGGCTCTTGTATCTTCCAGAAAGGAAACAAAGGTTTGATACATATTTCGAAATATTTCTCGCTTGATTTCTTTTCAGTAAATGCATGATCTGTGCGGGAAGAAGATAAGAATCTATCTAGTCCCATATATTATCATTGCAACGGAAAATCAAGTCTTTACGAGCTAACTGCTATGTTACAAGAAGGTCTCACCCCAAAGTCGTACTTATCAAATTAAATCAACAAAGCTGAGCGATGGACAGCGTTAGAACATGCATACTCACATTTTTTCACCTCTTAATAAAGATGGGATCCCCTCCATAGCGTGGATATAATTATTTGCGCAAGGACTGTACAGCTGACAGAAGATGAGAAATGAACAGCTTGCTGGAAATATTGAACGAGGTAAGATGGGAAGAACTTTGCGGGACCTATGCGCTCTCTCTCACAAGTGCTATTCTTAATCACATTGAAAGATGCGGACATGAGGTTAAACAAAAGATCTCACGAGTTGGAATGTCGCTTTTTTTAAAAAGTTCACTATTCCGAGGAGCATCTACATCCTATGCTCGGATGAATAACCATTTGCGTCCATAATATACCTGTAGGTAGCACATGTTGCGTTCATCCGTCATCATGATCACAGCTCTGTATAGGGGGGGGAGTAGCCATATGTCTTTATGATATGTCAGCTGTATTCGATTCAATCTAGACCACACATTGAGGCTAGAAATTTACCAGACGTGGCTTCCGCAGTCCTTGCTCTTTATCTGTGTGATTGAGCAGCCGTACTTACATGACGCGTATCATGTTAGTTGCAAAGTAGTATGTCAAACTGTTCACTATCACGTCCGTCAATACTATTTCTCCCAACGAGGAGTGCCCCAAGGATCAGGTTCTAGGGGCTCTCATTTTCAATGTTCTTCTGTCGTATGACAGTCAAGTAAAGTTGTCATCAATATGCAAACACTCAGTATAGCAGATGATACAACATGTTGTAAATACCACTTTTATACAGAGATATAGAGCTGAAAATGGAAGTACAGTAATGAAATAAATAACGAGAATCAAATGCAATGATGAACTGGTGGCAGAGAATAACGACTTGGAATTAACCAACTAGAAGAAGTCCGAGCATAATAGTCTTGTGTGTGGTTTAACAAGGGAATCGACCATGCTAGCGCGACAATCTTACGCTTGATATTCCCCTCACAGGGGGGGGGGGGTGGGGTGGGGGAAGGGCTGGGTGAGAGGGGGGGGGGGGGGGGGGGGGGGGGGGGGGGGGTGGGGGGGGGGAGGGTGGGGGGGGGGGGGGGGGGGGGGAGGGAGGGGGGGGGGGGGGAGGGGGGGTGAGGGGGGGGGGGAAACAGATAAGATAATATTATTGGTGTGCAACATTTCAACAAACAGCTGATCATGGACAGAATCACGTTTGATAAATCGTGAAAACCATGCAAACCGACGTTTATACATCTTACGAAAAGTCGATAGAAGAAAGGGGGGGAAGCTGGTTTCAAATCATGAACGTTCAACAACGTATATATTGCAATAATGTTTGTCGCAGAGATTGGAATAACGCGTGCCCATTATTTGTTGGACTCCCGTAAGACGCTTGTCAGCAAAGCTTGAGGCGAATTTACAGAGACGCGCTGATTTAATATAAGTGAACAATGATTTGACTAGCTCATTTATCCCTTCGATATGAAAGCAGGAAGGACAGATATAAGTAAATAAAAAAACAGTCAAGCAGATTTTGACCAAACAAGGCCCACCTCCTATACAAATACTTACCAAAACGCAGTGTAGTATTCGGGAGGACATTTCTTCTTTAGCACTGCCCTACTATCGTTCGCCAGAACGAGAAGATGACTCCTTCTTTCCGCATCGTTGCGAAGATTGCTCGACCAGTGATTTTTTCTAAACAAGCTACCTATAGACTTAAATACTTCAATGGTAATATGTATTCACATCAAGTGTATAATGCAACAAACTGTCTACATGCTGCGTATGACTGTCCGTATTTCTATGTGTACATTATGCGATTTTCATTTACTTCAATATAACACTATTATTTATTATTATCATTACAGACTTTTCCACGGTTCCATTAGATTAACAAATTACCAAACTCGAGAAAAAGCGACTGTCAAGAACTAAACAATTTTAGGGAGCCTCGGTCCTGGTCCACCAAGTTTATATAGCACTCTGTCATCAATCGTTCTCCTTTTACCGACGATACCAAGGGGTTTCGCAAACCAACAATGACAAGAGACGCCGTTACGAGCTATGTAAAGAAGCATCTAAATTCAAGAGTACGTGCAAGACGCATCAACATTCAAGGACAAAGAAAGCATTGGGCATAAAATTGAAGACACGCTTGTTCAAGAAGATCACTTCCGACGAAAACGCATTCACTATAGCATATACAAGTTCCATTACCCCTAGAAGATAAGCCACGACCAGAATCATAAGAAGACCGCAAGGTTCATTACAAAGAATACAGTGAAACAAACAACAGTATCGGACAAGGAAACTTCTTCAAACCGCGATAACTTTGGAATCTTTCAAGTTGTCTTTAAGTTTAACAAAAACAAAAAACAAGAAAAAAAAAACAAAAACAACAAAGTTACAACCAAAATAAAACAAAATCACAACCAAAACAAAACAAAACAAAAAACTAAAAAAAAAAAAAAAAAAAAAACCAAAAAAGAAAATAAAAAGCGAAAAAAAAAAAGCAAAAAAATACGGCAAAAAAAACAACACAAAAAAAATAAAACCAAAAAACGCAAAAAAAAGAAAAAAAAAAAAAGTAAAAAACAAAAAAAGAAGAAACAAAAAAAAAAAAGAAAAACACAAAAAAAAAAACAAAGAAAAAAAAAAATTAAAAAAAATCAAAAAAAAAAAAATTAAAAGACCAAAAAAAAAAAAAAAAAAAATCATAAAAAAAAAAAAAAAATAAAAAAAAAAAACAAACACACAATAAACAAAAAAAAAAACATACAAAACCAAAACAAATAAAAACACAAAAAAAACAGCAAACAAACAAACTAAAAACACAAAAATACATACAAAAACATAAAAAAATACAAACAAACAAACAATAAACAAAAAAAAAAGAACAAAAAAACAGATCTAAAAAAAAAAAATTAAAAAACAATAAAGCATAACCAACATAACAAACTCTCCACACAAAAAAAATATAAAAAGCAAAAACGCTGACCTTACACTATGGCATTATCGAGCTCCAGATTCAGTATACCACTTCCCCTTTTATCAGACTGATCTTACTATATAGAAAACTTACATGAATTGTTTTTCTTCATCAAATTGTAATCCGGCATAACGTTTGTGATATCGGCATAAAGGCTTTTTAACACACATTAGAGAAGGTGTAGCTTTCAATACAAGTATTGCCAAGTAACCACACTATTTCATTTTTTTGCGCGCAGCCAGAAAAAAAATTGCTTAGCACAGAAAGTACACATATCTTTTTCTTCATCGTTGATATTATCTCTTCACTAGGTGACATGCCACGCGTAATTCACGCGTAGGCTAATTACGGAACACCCTAAACATCCGTTGGTTAAGGACATTTTATTCTTCTACCGGCGAACATACGCGCTGCATTAAGAGTCAGAAATCACTTGATCTGATGCTGTTAAAACATGGGGAATGGTTATGAATACGCGCTGGCGAGCGTTTCTAGTTTGCGCGTCGTCTACGGTTGTCTGCGCTGCCGCTTGAACCACGGATGAACCGCTAAGCATGTTCTGTCTTCCCTGAGTATGAAATTGAGGTCTTATCACATTGTTTAGCCTCTGATACATGCAGACACATGAGACGCAAAGTCTATATAACAGGACTGCCAACTATACTAACTTATATAACTTATATTGCAGCAATATCCCGCATATAGCCACGGATGTTTGGGGTCATGTGTAATTACGCGTAATGGTTCACGCGTGAATTACGCGTGATTGAGCATGGCACGTCACCTAGTGTTCTTCTGCTTCAGAATTTATATCAATTTCAAAGACGTCCTAGTTGCCAGTTCATGTTTGTACTATTTTCATAGACTTGATTAATTTTTTGCAGTACATTAAATGTATCTTTATTAATCAGATCCTCTTCAAATTAGTATAATTTTGCAGCTTCACTTTGATAGCGCTATTTATTCCTTATTTAGTGTAAAAATATATTCTGAAAAATAATACAAAATTGCATACTGAATACTTTCATTGAAAATGATATATCTGTTTTAAAAATGGGAAAAACCCATTTAGCAAAAATTTTGCATTTAAACTCAACAATGTACACAATACAAAACAGGGCCAGACTGCACTGATATGTCAGAGCAATTTTATCTAATTGGTCAATAAATATTCGTAAATGAAAACTTTCATATATTGGTTCTGATATAAACAAATTTACTTGACAAAAAATGATAAATGGTTCATAATGAATGGACTATGACAATTGACAAAGTGAATAATGCGCGATTAGATTAAAAAACTAGATAAATCTCATAGAAAGGAGTCTACTAAAAAACTATCATCTAGTTTCGCTGACTTTGTATAAAAGGCTTTCAAAAAATCATAAATGTTGTGTTTGAATAATCAAGCAGAAAATCACTTTTAACTTTTAACTCAATCATTTCTGGTGCGCTTCCCTACAGTTCAATTCATCACGTTGTCAACATGTTATGCATAGCCTATGCCATATCGGTAAAATTGAGTCACGCAAAATAAGTTCATAAGGACGCTATAAACTCCCTGTCATCCAAAAAGCTTCAACTTGGGATCTAGCTTCGAACACAAGTTAGCTAGAAAGCTTAGCAAGCAAAGTGCCTGTTACACAAGATTTCAATCCATTTTAACAGGCAAATATAGGTATTATAAAGTTGCTCACAATTAAGGATATGAAATGGAAATTTTTCCGGAAAAATTGCCGGTAAAATATAATATTTTTCCGGAAAAATATAATATTTTTCCACTTGTAATTTTTCCGTTCAATTTCTGTATTTTGATGAATCACTTCATTAGTAATTTGAAAAAGATAGAATAACAACATTGCGGTTTGTATCATACGACTGCATATGACAGCCATAGCTTCAAAGGAAGAGAAATATTTGCTATCATAATAGAGAGCATAATAATGTGTTTATCTGCGAAGTTTAACTAAACGTTTTTGCTTTAATTTCTTTAATAGTAGCCCTAAATTTTGTAAAATGTTGTAATGGTAAATTAAATATTTCAACTTTCATCATCATGAATCATTCTTATTAATTATAAGATTTATAGCCGTATAGAAGCGTGAGCCGTCACGCCGTGTAGCCTATTTCATTAATGTTGTAGCCTACTATGAATCCTCAATGTTGTACTTCTCGAGAATGTCATCTGAAAATATAAACTCTCAGAACAAAGCCTAAACCTAAAAATTGAATGAGAGCGTGCTGCATTATCAGGGTCGAATGAAATAGGCCTAAATACATGTTCAATAATAATTGCTTACTATATTTATCTTTTTTTGCAATGATGGCTGTTTCATGTATTTGAAACATATAGCTCTAACAGCTCTTTCGAAAATTGAATAACTAAAATTATAACTCTTTCGAACTATTGAAGCGAGTGACTTCGTCTATGAAAAACGGATGAATCAGAGAATTAGGATCATTTCGTCTATTCATCTAACTAAAACTTCTCAATACGAAATGATGAAGCGAAATCTTAGGTTGCAAAATCAATTGCGCATCGCCATTTCTGATCCACGATGTTGCCGTGAAGTACGGAGCCACCAGCATCTAAAGGACATGTGTTTCGATACCGATTATCTCTGGCCTCTCGTCGAATTTTCTGCAAAACTTCTTGAGCCAATACGGAATGCGATAAAGGAAGTTGAAGGAAACTTAGTACGAGTTTCTGTTCTCCCCCGACTTTGGCGCTACATCGAACACTGTGTAGAAAATAGCTAGCGCGAGGCAAACTGACCATTGACAAAAGACGAGGCCTATCTACACAGAGCGGCTATTTCGAGAAAGAAGAGAATTCTCAGTGCGATCAACTCAGATGGCAGCCAATCTTCTGGACCCAAGATTCTGCGAGGATGACTTGGACGAAGTTGAACATGCGCAGGCTATCAAGGAAATCGTTAAAATTGCTGAGATGCTCGGTGTAACTAACGATTTAGTCATGAAGGGTTTTATTGCTTTCAAATCTCGAGATGGGCCAGTTTATAGTAATGAACTTTACTGGTCTATGATTGAAGATGAAACGGATCCACCACAATGGTGGAATACTTTTTGTGGCCACAGAGTGCTAGCGCCAGTCGCTAAACAATTTCTCAGTCTTCCAGCATCTGTGGCTTGTGTAGAGAGATCCAACAAAGAATATGGCATGCAAAAAACGAAAAAAAGAAATCGCCTCACAAATGATCGCTCTGCAAAACTTACAAAAGTGAGTTACAATATCAAGGTGAGGCATTTTGCTAATAAACGTAAAGCTGATCAGAAAGCAAACACCAGGCCCTGACAGTTCCCGATCTATTGAAGTCGGCACTGAACCAGGCACAATTGTGGATGCTGACGATACAACAAATAAGGAAGATGATGAAGAGCAAGTTGTTGAATTTGACCAAGATGTCGGAAGCTGCAGTGAAGAGGATGACAATGACAATATGGAAATGGTGGAAGAAACAATTGAAGTTGGTAATTGGGTCTGTGTAGAGTACATGATACAAAATCAACGCAGTCGCCGAGGAGTAGTACGGCTATATTACGGCTGCGTTCAATTTATTAAGGTGACCAAATCACTGTTAAATTTCTAAAAAAGGTAAGAGACATATACATGTAAATATATATATATAAGTATGATAGCCTAGATTTAACACACAGTACCTTAGCTTTATCTAGTACAATCTGGACAAACCGGCATTATGAATATTCTACTGGCCATATAAAATTGAATTGTTATCGTAATTGATTTGCCTTTAAATGATTACAATAATTTGAAGGCAAATCAATTCATTTACTATAATCTAATTTAAATTGGCTTACTTTGAATAGCTGTCTTTCATGAATGAACGCAGTAAACTCAGTTCATATTGTATCCGCATGTAGAATTAGGTACGTACAGACTTAGGAAAAATAACAGTGAATAAAATAGAAGATATTTTCAACAAACAATTCTTTAGGTCTACGAGATTGTCTATTCACTAAATAATATGACCTAATAATATAATAGATAATATGATAAATAATATATAATATGATTTTAATGAAATGCTCACAAAAAAGTATGCAATTATTATTCGTATAAATCCCAGAACATTTGTTAAATGTTCATATTATATCGTGTTCTTTGATATTTGTTTCACTTTCAGATTCTCGTGAGTAGCTATCAATTTCCGGAAGTGGAGGAAATCGACATAGTAAACCGTGCTGTCTGCACACGCGTCAAGGAGCCGGAGCTGGCCTCTGGCTCTACCAGGAGGAGAACTATCTGTGTATTCTGCGAGTTAGAGCGTGAATCCTTATTGAAAAAGGTAGCAAAAAAAACATAACCTCAAGCACAGTGAAAGACTTCATATGGTATTGTTTTTCTTTATTGAAGATTTGTAAGAGTATATAATTTTGTTATCCAACTTTGTTAGCCTCCAATTGTTAGACTACTGATTTTTTTGTTTTAATCAAGAAATAGAGATTTTTGTAATTAGGTGATGTTTTCAAGTATCGGTAGATTGTTTAGGCTTATTCATATCCAAATCAAAGTCAAAATCATAGAATGCCTCGACATCCTTCTCCCTCATATAGGTCCAATATATTCTTCTCTACTTCTTGTCGAGTAAATTTCACGATATATCCGTGTCTGTTTAACACTCCTAGTTGTGTCTTCCCGTATTTGTTAAAATTAAATTGAGCTTAATTTACCAATCTCTCAAATAAAAATTGCACATATGTTGCTGTACCATAATACTTGTTTCATTCAAAATGAGATACCGCATCATCTACCTAATCAACACTATATTGCAAATTTACTTAGATGGAATATTTTCCGTTAACAAGAAATTTTTTTTATTTTTCCATATTTTTCCAATTTTCCCGGTAATTTTTATATCTATACTCACAATTGGTCATCGGAAAAACAGATTTCTTAATATTAAACAATGGCATTTGCCTAGCTTTCTAGCTGACTTGTGCTCGAATCCTGGTCGGACAAATTGCGGTCGGAAAGGTAAGGTACGCGGTATCATCATGCATAAATCCTAAATAACTGTGTGCTGAAGCACACCGACATATTTCTATTAATGCTCTGAAAGTAGCCGGCACTTAAAATGAATATTTCATCGCAGATGACATTGTAACCGGCTGTAAAATAATTACGCATGAAGAAATTAATCAAAATCATTCCGCTGTTTAAACCAGATATTGCAGGGATTAATCATGCCAATAACAAAATATGCACAAAACATTGATATTCTGATCTTTGATTGCACTTTAAACCAGGGATGTGGAGTCGGAGTCCTCATTTTTGCTGGAGTCGGAGTCCTATCAAATGATAGGACTCCTGACTCCGGCCTATAACTAGAACCGAAATATGATGCAAACAAATCATTTATCCTCGTGCATAGCTGTCACTGTCTTGATATCAACTTTCTCCGTCAAACAAAAGTACAGAGACAGCAGTATAGGCCTACATGCAAAGCTTGAAATAGTTGAGGGAATGGCCGTGATAGTTAAAAAGCGATTGTCTTTTCACTCGGTGATTTAGTAGAGATGACAAGCGTTCCTAGCCTCGATCACACCAACGCACCAAAGGTCACATCAGAGACAGAAATGAAAGTACATATAGAGCTAGGGTTACTGCTACCTATTTATAGGGTTACTTGTTTGAGAACATTACTTCTTACTCTCACGTTAATCGTGTGTGATGGGTCCTAAGCGCATATTAAAATCGAAAGTGTACTCATTTTTTTTTAGAAGGATGGGGGGTTCCTGCCTGGTAGAGACTGGAGAAAAGCCGTGTGAAGAACACATCAAGAGGATGGGAGGAGCCGAGTCGCATGCATCCAACTGAAAGCGACATTTGATCAACTTTCATCGAAAATGATTGATAATTGATACACTAATGATCCACAAAAATAGACCTATTTTATTTTTATTAGACCTATCATTATAGGTTTACCTGAACCTGTTCAGGTAAACCTAAAATGATCTATGATGTAGGTTATCAGTTAATTTTTTTAAAAAAGGCTTTATATACTTGACACCCGGAGTCGGAGTATCAAAAACCGGAGTCCTATCAACCCCCGGAGTCGGAGTCCTATCAAAATGATAGGACTCCGCATCCCTGCTTTAAGCTAGGATATAATTCACATCTGAAACTTTCCTGCTTTGGCCTTTTAGGAATCACGTAAGTCTTCGATGCTTGCCCTATATAGTGTTCGCTTCACCAGATAGTCCACGATTGTTTATTTGTAGCACGAACTTTGTCAAGTCCCGCATTTACCAAACACATCACCACGGAAGATTCCGATATAATGTCTTAACTAAGCTTGTTTCATGTGTTCTTCAGATCGCTGTCTTCTTGCATCCTGACATTTTTCTCGAGAAGGAGCTTCTCTTCCTTTGACAAAGGTTTCTGTAGATCACGACCCAATTAAAAAGATGACGTTGAATCAACGGTGAAAAAACGTTGATGTTCAACGAGATTTTGGTTGATAAACGGTTGATTCAACGTTGATGGATGGTTGATATCGTGACGCTTTGGCCGCTGATATAACGTTGATTCAACGTTACTTAAAAACGTTGAAGAAAGTGGGGTGATCAACGTTTTATCAACTACTTTCTGTTAATATAAAACCTTCTTTAAACTGATTTTCAACCTTACATCCTCATTGCCCGTTCAACGATATAAGTAAGGAAAATATCACAATTGTTGATAGACATATTTATTTACATTTCAATGACGTAATTTGACATGAGCAAAATGACATAAAACTGGAATCACAAACTGCTGGGTCACTTGGAACATCCGCTGAAAATATCGGGCTTCATGCAATATGGAGTCATGCATTAAACACATAAAATCATCCTATATCCGTACCTATTATGGTGATTGAATATAAAAATGCAATTAAGTAATTTGCAGCAGAATTGAATTAATATTGCAATGTTTTGACCGGGAATTGGTAGAATAGCTGTAGAAGAAAATGTTTCATATTTGAGGTTCATAAACTCTTACATGCTCTAAATTTTGCTGATATTTGCTTATATGACGATTATGTGACTTAAAACGAAAATGAAACAAGGTGAGCTACATAAAACGGAAAATCGGGAAAAACCGGGGTTTGAATGCGTAAATTTGAAATATTTAGCCTACATTAGTTTAATTTCGTAAAAACGGAAAATTGCGATCCCTGATAACAAACCTACATAAAATGGCAGCGCAAACGATTATTCGGAAGATGCTACTCTGAAATATTCTTTAGATTTTTCTTGATGGAGCTTTGTCGACCGCAAGGGTGCCATCATAGTTTTATTGAGTAATATAGTTAAAAGATATTTGAAATTTGAATAAATAACGATTGAACAATCATTCAGCTTATGGAGTTTTCTTCTGATTAAAACAAATACATTATGACACGATGCGCTTCTTTTTAAGCTATAGGGCCTACAGAATATAGCGCTTTAAACTGAAGTAAGTGTTCTTTATTCAAATTTCAAACATGATCGTCTTTCCGTACAATAGTAACCTCGCAGTAAAACAGTAGTTAGGCCTACACATTTGGTAAAATATTCCTACTAAAATTTTACTTTGTAGGATAACATCGAGATTACAAAAACTGAGCCCTTCTCTCCCAAGTAAACAGCAGAAGGGATGGACATCTTTCAAAAACACAATTTTTCATCCGTTAAGAATTTAGCAAATGAAGAAAGCTTTACCACCATACAAGATGACGTTTATATAGTAGCACACATCGAACGATCAGATACAAATAATCTTGATGAAAATCTTTTTTATCAACATATGGGAAATTTCTCTATCCGGATTTGATCATCCTTCATTTGAAAATCCTTCCAAACAGAAAACATGCCCACAGCCCGAATGCGTATTTCACGTCATCAGGAACACTGTCATTTCGAGTCGAACACCGTCGCGCCGTTATCAGTCGCATTTTAAAGAATAGAGGTGATACCACTTTCTCTGTTACAATTCAACAGAGAAACATTCACTACTCAAATGAAATTTGAGGCGATGATGCGAGGTAACTCAAAAGCATCTTTGGTTGGATCACAAGGCGGTTGTCCGAATCTGATGATCACTTGGACGTTGCGAGTTTGAGAGATTTATGGGTAAATAAAATTCCAGTAGCTTTCGGGGCTAATTAGCTCAAATAACAAGACAGAAAAGCAGCCGAACGTAGGTCAGGTCTTCAGTCATCGATGCACAGATAAGACGAGTTTGCACAGCCTCAGCAATCAACACCTGTAAAATGAAGACAACTTTTGTGCTGATGTGCACAGCAGAATTATCAAACTTAACTACCCTCAATTTACATTCCATGGGTAGGCCTACTCAAAGTTTAAAAGAGAAATCATTTATAGTAATATTAGGCGTTATACTAAAGATAATTAAGAAAATTGCTTTTGGATCATTTAATCTTCGACAATGTGGCATGCGATATTCACTGGAATTTTGATAGGAAATGAAGAAATTCAGGAGTGGACAAATTGTGATTATTATCAATTTATTAACAATTTTCTAATCAATACTCGTAGTATTTATCAATTTCATTCTGATATTCAAGTAACTTTTTTTAGAAAAATGTGATCTGCAAATAAAAACGGAGTATGTAGCCTATTGCCGACCGCTTTTTCAACAATTCATGCGATGAAAATATTCAGGAGCGCTTGAATTTTTATTATAAAATTGATACATGTAAATTCATTTTGATATCCAAACAGTTTGTTTAAAAACACAATCTACAAACACATAACACACATAATATCCTCTTGTCTCTACTATTTATATGACATCTCTTCAAGTAATTCATGGTGACATATGGGCATACAGCAAACATGTGACCACAATACCTACGCCTACAATAATATTGAAAAGTGCGAAGCATAATGTGTAGTAAGTCATCACAAATTCAGATGAAAGAGTAGCAATGAGTTTGCATTTTGATTGTTTTATACTTGTCGTAAAGCATGAAGAATTATTGATTAAATTGCACAACTAAACCCATTGTAGGGCTTTAACACAAAACTAGTCTTGTGCGCATGATTATACGGTGTGCATGTAGCCGTATACAACGTGTAGTTCGTGGTGTAGCATTTATACCTTTAGTGTGCTTGATTATTTTTCTTAAACGACTCGAAATATCAAATTGATGGTATTTTTTTAAATGTGGCAATTCTGAAATAAGTAATTACCACAGGCGATAGCTACAGGTTTTCAATTCAATGGAAATTAAAATGGAAATAATGACCTATTTAAACATGTTTCCTTGATGGATGCATCTTTAAGAAACGATAGAAAAATTATACACTTAAGCAGAAATCGAATAGCAATAATAATTGTCGAAATTGATAAAAACATTATCCACCTAAACTTTTTGCGGTCCTGAAATAGAATTTTTAGATCTTGTCGCATGTTAAACTGTTTCAAAAAATTTTTCAATTATTTGTCATCCAAATATTAATGCTATAGTATAAGTAGGCCTATAGCCTGATACACATATAAATATTGAAGTGCTAAATTACAAAGGGTTTTTTATTGTGCTAATCAAATTCTTTCATGCTCATAGTTTCTCAAATTTTTAGCATGCAACTACTCTGTCTCAACATGCCCAGATGTTTGTGCTATTTTAAATACAAGCAATCAGAAATTACGGATTTAAAAATAATATAATATCATTTCAACATAATTCCATTTAATTATAATTCTTTTCACGACACAATCAACTTTTGATCGATTTTTCAACGAGAAACGTCGACTTGAAAACTGATAAACATGCACAACTCAATTTCACATATTGAATTCGAAGTAAATAAGCCTTGAGCATGTGACATCATTTTTTTCATCACACAAATGAATTCAAAGTATTATTTTTACTGTTGATGACCTCATTAAAAATAGTCAAATAATTTGTATACATATTTTGTACAATTCTATTTCACGTTTTAGCTTAAGGAACTAATATTAATTCTCTTACACACTTGGTAGATTTTAGATAGCGTAATCCCGCTGTGTTATTAGCTAGATCTGTATTTTGATTGGAAACAGACCTGTCCTCTTATCATCTGAATGGGCAGACTGTTAAATAGGATCTTTTCATATATAAGTTTGAACAGAACGACTTACTCGCCAATTCATTACACATGAGGAGAGGAGAAGCGTTGTTTGTCCTTCTAGTAAGTATTTTTAAAATTTTTAGACATTTTAGGATATAAAAATGTTCTTTTAAATCATACTTTGTACCTATTGAAAAGTAACTAGTCATTAGCTTGTTTTTTTTTAATTTTGTTACCTTGACGCACTTTGCTACGTTGAATTGTATTGGTAGGACTCCTTGTGATAAGTCTGCTACACAGCTAAGAGTAATTGAGATATTTTGTTGTTACCAGTAAATTATATGAAGCATGACGCTTATAACTTTTTATCATTTGTAAAAGTAAGAGCAGATATAACAGAAATCACTAATAGAAAGGTCTATACGTTCATGATCAATGAACCCAAATCCATGCCCAAATCTCTCCTTCGATTTTGTTTTTGGGATTTCCAAATACATGTACCTAGACTTGCAGTTATATGCTGAAACAAAATTGACAAGCTAAATCTGAAAATATTTAGAAACTTACCCTTTTTCTGTAGTCTGATCCAATAGATGCTTTTTTAATTCAATAATTCTGATACATGAATCAAAGGAACTTACTTGATGGCTTCATTGAGTAGAAGAACTCACTGACTACATACGAGTGCTTTTCATTTTCGATTTGTTGATAATTGAAAGAGAATTGATGGTAAATCCATATAACTGGACACATTGCAGGTCATTGAGGTAGTCGTAAGTAGATTGTGCTCCATGTATTGTGCATGATATTAACGAAGTAAGATGATGAAAAACGTGGACGATCACAAAACCGACTAAATAACGGCGTGTAAGTAGAAATATCCTCTTGATGCGCTGACTTTTGTAATAGCAAGCAGCACACGTAAACACGGGTCCGATAAACCACGAGCGCGAAGAGTGCACAAGCTACTGCGCCTGACTTGCGCAGCTTTCTGTTTCACGTCTGGGCGGACAATAATTATAAGCAGGGACTATGAGTCACAGGCATCAACAATTGGCAGCGGGAGAATATTATCGACCACTACTTCTCAGTCTGCACGCAGATGCGGCCACGGCCATCACAGGCTGCCAACAATGTGACTGAACTACCTCAGCTGCGTGCGCGTGGCGATCGAATTTCCTTAAGTGACGGAAAGTTATAGAAGCGAAATACGATTACGCAGATGGAGCTGGATGCTTATGCAGTTGTTTAGTCCAGTTACACACTGATTTAATATCAAAATTTTTGCAAATTATTAGCCAAGCAATTTGGCGAACACACGAGCAAATCGATCAAAATCGACATGCTGATGGGTACGGTATACGTGGAGCTTATAGATTTCAATTGACAGATATTTCGATTTGAGAAGGTAAAATGTGTGCCAGTAGAATTGCTTAGGTTCCCTGTGAGAATATATGTCATCCATGTGTAATTGTTGACCTGATTCGTTCGTCAGTGTTGATTGATGTTGTTGCTATAATAGCTATACAGTATACATGTAGTGAGTGTGAACGATAATGAAAAATGAGAGGAAGAAGAAAAGGGGACAGAGTGAGTGAGAAAGAGAGAAGGAGATGATGAAGTCACCCGAATATCTATTTTATACAGGCATAAAGTAGATATTCGGGTGACTTCATCATTTTTTTCTGTAGGTCTACAAAATTTCATCAAATAAAAAGAGCACATGTATATAAAATACTCGAAATAATAGTATATACGCATGTTTCATATGTCAATGTTGTATCCATGAGCGATTCTTTGAGTTATTTAAATGCATTTATGTCACTTCTTACAGCATCAATATTATTAGTTAAAGTCGGTATCTAATTCAAATGGACAACTCTTCAAATGGACAATGAAACGCTCTTTTAGTTATATTTTATCCACGTACATGGATGATCGATGTTTTAACCATGTACAATTCCAAATTATTATTTAGAGCAAATTATATATACATTTCCCACTCTTCACAGTGTTAAATTATTAGTAGCTTATAGCCATTCTTATTCCAAAGAAAGACCATTTTACTTAATATGTAGCCTAACGATACGTCTTGATAGGGTTTATCCATGGTGCATACATTATCCATGTTTTATCCAAAAACGGCCATCTAGGGCTTATATCCGCAGAAACAATGAAAATGTTTAATCAACGTTTATTCGACGTTTTTTCAAAGCTTTTGACACCAAGTTGATTTTTGGTTAGTTTTCAACGATGATTTCAACCGTTGAAAAAACGTCATTTTTTACTTGGGGACTTGTCTTTTCCTCCTCCGAGTTTTCAGCTCGAGATCTTTCTTTGGCTTTTTTTATTATTTCTTCCACTGCATCTTTTTCCTCGCACGTAACTTCACACATTGCGGCATGAGTTCCTTTCAACAGGGAAACCACTCATGGCGTTACAGAAATTTGATGCGACTTCATGGTCTTTCGCGAAAAGGATTTTGTTCAGAGATGAATTGGACAATCTCTTCCGGTTTTTTACACGAACAAGTGATTGAATAGACAAGTAATTCAATAAGTTTATTGCGCAGCGAGAGGTACAAAAAATGCGCAGGAAGAGGCGTGATATTATCTTCATAGCGTAGGTCTGGCAACACTGGCTTCAATACAACGCCTAGCCCCCGACTAAAAAGTCTATACTGTCTCAGATGTGTTGATAAATAGGCCGAAGAACTACTAATTAATTACTAGCACATCGCATTAGGACAAGTTTTAAAATAATTGTGGTATTTCAACCCCCAAGTACTACTGAACGCCGATGTATCAAGTGAGGGAAGCGTCAAATATATTATTTTAGTCAAAATTTGACTGTAAACCTGACAAGACTAAAACCTCTCAGAATATGAAAGTTTCCTAAATCAAACTCTTGATACAAACTAACTTCGTCCAAATTCTCAAGATCCTAACAGCACACTCCAAAGTCAATGAAATCAAAAGTCGAATATTTATCTCTATCTTCTTATCAAAATAGTTGAATTTCGCCGTTATAAACACAGAAGGGATAAAAACATGGGAATAATAGGGAATGGAAAGAACGCGTCCGGCTTGAGCACCAGTAAAGCCCCGAGTCAGTCCGCGTGAGTGGCGGTGATACAAAAGTGTAGTTAAAAAACAGCGACTGAGATCACAACTTCCAAGAGTCGTCTTTCTCCATGGAATCGAGGTCCAAACCCTCCAAGCCACAAGGACTACTCCAGCGCGTGTCTTCACACAGCGTTCGATCCTCCTCCTCATTCTGATCCTCTTCCAGATGGTCCGCATCATTCATGAACGGTTCCGGACTATTACACAACCAGGAAGGGCAGGTAGGGGAAGGGTTGCGTTGTTGCAACTCAGGAAGACCGCAGAGGTAGGAGCGTCCGCCGTGGAAACAGTCTCGCTGCGTCATGGATTGGTTCTGGACGAACTGATCCTGTAGAAAACGAAGGAATCGTTATTATATAAGTAATGCAATAGATCTTGTAGTAAAATGTTTGATGTATCAGTGATTTGCAGCATTTTTTGTTGAGCATTTTTAAACTTTAATTAATCAGAGTGGAAGAACGTCAATGTGAAGTTAACAAGTTGATTTTAATCTGGTGTATTGTCATAGTCTAGTATTGGTGATAACTAAGGGAAATTCTACATTGACTCAGACAACATCAGGATTGGCTTGTATTTGAAATTACCAGCATTGTAATGTAGTAAACGATGAGACTTCATTCGACTTGACCGCACAGTGTATCTTGGTACGTGACCGCCGACGCTGAGAACATTCATGACAGAAATTCCTCGCGTTGCCTTTATAATCAATAGTTTTGGTCTTCTTCCTTAGATACGGGTACGTTCTTCAATCCTTCAGTACGAGCATTCACTTAAATAATACATTTCTTGAATTTCATAGATATTGTGAATAAGCGTCTTTCTGAAAGGAAAGATTATCGTTTCACAAGTTGCCACGTCATCGACACTTGTAGAACTAGCTCTGATTCCCGAACTGTTTGGTCAGCAGGTGCAATGAAATGACCGACGGAGAACCTCGATCACCAACACTCACTGTCTGGTCAGGATGTTGGCTTCTCCTTTCAATCTGTTTGAATTTCATGTCTGTAAACATGGTGAAAACGATACCTTTCCAATTTAAATCACAATATCAACAATTGCGGTCGGCAGAGATGAATCGCATTGCTGTCATACCTGACAAGTTCATTTACATCACCATCAGAAAAACATTGGATTGAAATTGACAGATCGATTTCACGCTGTTGTTCTCCACGCAGTGTTATTGACATTGCAATGCTGAAGTGTCGACATTGCTGCGCCGTGTCTGGCCCAACGGGCAGTGTTTGACTCCAACACCTTCTACATCCCTCCTGCGATTATCTCGGCGTCAGAAGCAGCCCTACCTGCGTCGATGATGTAACCAGAAATTCAGGTAATCCGATGCGATGCGCACTTGATGCCCTACTCTTGGCTCTCCCCACCAACTGCACCCAACGACCAGTCTTCTGTTATCACATACTGTCAATTGCGAACTTCTGTAATCGCGAAAACTATTAGCTGAGGTCTAAATGACCGCGAAAACCTTCATGTTCGGTGATCGGGGTTACAGTCATTCATAATACACAACAAATAGCCAAGTATTCAGCGATCTTTCAACACACATTCCAGTCGATGTAAATTCATTGAGCGTGTCTATTCAGGACGTCGTTTAGGAGGAAAATATCTAAGAGGATATTCCAAAATCAGCTCTAAGAAGTTAGGATTTTGCTTCAGAAGCTGATAGAAAACAGCTAAAATGTTAAATTCTAAAAGTGCCTTCTAGGCAGTTTTAGATCATTTTACCAAATCTAGTAAGGTAGAATCATTGTATTTCGTAGATTATTCATCAAGACAAGCATCCAAAAGTGGACAACGGTGACATCCATTTCCATTGAACTGAACTCATTGCGCTACCAAACGAACGGCGGTCGAGTCACATTTTCTCACTACGAGGCGATGAGATGGAATCAAGTCCCCAGTTTCCGAAAGAGTTTTCAACTACAGTGTACATAGTGTACATAGTCATCAACACTAAATCGTGTTTTAACGCAATTGAGTAGTCAGTCACCGAGAGAGTTTAGGAATGAGATCGTCAGTTCAACTAAAGAATAAACTACTACATCGATAAATTTTTGACGTCGATTAATCACAAGTAAATTCAAAGTAAAATAGATAGAGTACCGTTAGTAGCGCTACTATCGGTACTCGGTGCCGCTATAGCGCTTTGAATGATCACCTTGTAACACAAAGTCGTAGGAGACATCGACGATTTTCAGGTAGGTTTCATTGCTGGACTCATCAGCAATTAAACAGCTTCAAATCAACAGAAAACATGAGCTGCCTCAGCACAGCCTATTTTCACATAATTTATCGAGAGTAACTATTTTGTTCTTTTGTTGAATCGACTTATCAATAGAAGATGATTGATCCAGACAGAATCAATGTACCATAAAGTAGAGAGATATTTTTTATTATACCGTGAAAAGCTGTTCACAATTCTATAAAGGTTGTCGTCTGGAAATCCTTCACGTGAATACTTCTGATGGATGTTCTATTTTGACGGAGAGTACGTCAAATCATTGTGTCTACAGGATCATAAGCGCAAGTACGTTTATGAAAGCTAATTACCACGCAGAAATAGAATGCATCATCGCATCCGTGGAGGCAAAGATAGGATAATAGGACTGATCGATATGCTGAAATGTGCGACAGAGAACGATGTTTCCATGAATTGATGTCTTTCCAAGCAATGGGGTTAGGCAAGGTTGATTTTCAATTCATCTAAAGAGGGCATTATTCTGTTATTTTCAATCAGTTTCTAAAGAAAATGGCAGATAAACTGATCTTGGTTAGACCATCATGTCAACGACCAAAGCTTTGAGAGGAATACACAAAAGCGATCAGTGTTTCGACTTTATGGTCGCGAAGCTACGAAGACATCAAAGGACATTCAGAATATATTTCAAAACTGCAGACAACCACAGAATTTTTTGATATTTTGCATTTTGGCATTGCAGTGCGCCAAATGTTGGCTGTGGCTTTTTGATGTTAAATTTATACGATACTTTCTGCAAAATTAAAGAAAATTACAACAGTTATCGTTAAAAGTTCAGACATCACATTAATGGAGATTCATAGACAACTGTCATTTCTTGCAATTATGTAAAATGGAAAATAAAAGGCATACGAGAAATCATGACCATAATTTAACATACTGCATATAACTTTTGAACACAAGGGAATGTCATAAGGAAATGGCATCTCAAAGCTTCATCTCTGATGCTTAAAGCAAAACATAGATCTTGAATAATGACAGCTTCCTTTTACCTGAATAAACTGCCTGATGACTACCTATTCAATTGACTAGCATAAGGCTAAATATTTTCCAACATATTATAATGATATCTTAAATCCTAACACATCAACGTTCTTCAGCACAGATTAAAAACATGAAAGAAATATTTAAATTCAATGCTCAACATATAGAAATCAGAAGTTGTGCGAGTACATGTTCATGTTGAATTTCATTAGAAGAACATGAGAATTCTCACCTGAGAATGACTGAGGCGTTGCTCTTCCTCACATTTCTGCGCAGCAGGCGAGGATTTGGCGGTGGGTTCTCCGTCCGTTTCAGGCAGAGAGAGGCATGATGAATAGCCTGAGGAGGCAACGGCGGACCAGCGTCGAAATGATGAGCGAGAGGAGGAGAAGGAGGAGGTGGAGGAGGAGGAGCGAGTGCGGAGCCGGCGGGCGATGAGACCGCGCAAGTAGTCCGCATTCGCATGCCCTGCTGCTGCAAGGACCGGCCGGAGAGGTGTCGGCCGAGGCAGATCCTCAGTCAAAGAACGACAGAACCGCTTGAGAGGAGGCGCCAGGGGTGGTGAGCGATGCTGTCTGAGCACGGGTTCTCGATCTGACAAGGACAGCTCACGGTGAGGAGAGGAGCGTCCCGACGGTAACGCGCGCACCGAAATGCTTGGCAGTCCAGCTGAGTGCATGGGACGCGGCACCAAATGCGGCAGCGGCTCTGCAATAGACGACAATGCACGTAATTATTCGAAGATATAGAGCAAGTCGTATGTTAACCTAGGTCAGTCGATAAAAATATTGCAAAAGTAGCAACGTGGGGTTACAAAGGTACAACGTCTCTCATTTCAAGGGTCACTAGCTAGAACCATCTGAGGTTCCCTCGAGGCATCATGCCCTGATTGAGGAAAGGGATGCAAAAATAAAAACCCGCGAATATTCACTAGGCTAAAATAATCAATCGCGTGCGCTATCTCAGCGCGCATAGCCCGAGCATGTAATCGCAATGTATGAGAAATTTTTTATCAAAGAAAGATATAAAGATATTCTTTATAGCAACACCGTCCTTAGTATTTGGAATACACAGTCCTTCTGAACTTTACAAAATTTGCGCTGCTTCAATTACTAGTGAAACTCACACGGATTGCGTTTTCCTTTTATAACAATTCATGCAAAAATGGTGCTGGATTCGAAATTAGTCAATGAATTACTCTTATAACTTTCCATTAAAAGATCACACTCAAACAAGCGTTGTCTGCTTACGAAATTTTTCCCAAATTGATCCCAACAAGTCATCGTACTTGGAGGAAGACAAAAGGTGACAAGCCAAAAGCTGACATGGCTAAACCTCTCCAATGAGAAAACATTACCCAGATTAGTAAAAACGTACCGCTCAGTTATAAAGAGAGAAATTAATGGAGAAAGTAAAGACATGTGCTAATGCATGAGAATGTGTTAAATGTCAAACAACTCACGGTCAGCTTCGTAGATCACCAGCAACACCATGACACGGTCGAAAACAAGTGCAACTATCTCTACGCTCAACGCAATGTAAAGAGATCACTGACCAATGAGCGGCAGCGGACGAACTAGCCTGCGTCATCAATCACATGAACTTCTGCGTCACAGACATCGCACCCGCTGGCCCAGCCCCTCGCACGTGCCGACCTCAAAAACAACAATCACCTTGGAGATGAGCGCGAGATGAAAGCAAGCAGGTCTGGCAACCAGCCATGATTATGAGACGAATGAGAGAATTTTTCAGAAGTGTCAATACTTTGGAGCTGAGTGGCTTATTAAATGAAACATATTAGAGTGAAGTGAAATTAAAGGTCAATTGTTTCTTAAGCTTCCTGAAATACAGTGAATCACGGTAGCCATCTACAATCACGATCAACGCGGTGCATTGTTAAGAATAGAAAGGATGCGGATGCTTTTGTGACGATAAGTCAGGAATAGCGGATCCGAGTAATGAATGTTATTGAAACCAGTTTCAAAAATAATTGCACAAAAAAGTTAGTCCAACTTCAAATGCAATTTTCGTGGTGAAGTGCTAGTTCAATTCTCATAAACGATGCACCATATGAAACCTTATGTTCCATACATTATTTTGACGTATATTTTACTTTCTTAGGTGGTCAGTCGTGGTCAGTACACTTTCTTAAAGTAAATTGAGCGTGAAATCAGAAGACTTCGAATCTCTGATCTGCGCACGACCAGGTGATGAGCTCACCTGTTCACAAACAATAGCAATCTCTTAACGCCGTCGTGGTGCTGCGCTTGCGTCCGATAAGCGGATCGAAAAGATTTTTTAACAACTCATTCAACGATGGCAGAGGAGACAGGAGCAGCTATGATGTGATCATATGAAATAACAAACTTCTAATCACTAATAACTTCATTTAATTAGGCAGACGACGCTGCTTCCTGAACCAAGTGTCTCGGTTGACCAAGTTAATAAGTTTAGCAATCAATTGATTGATTCTATGGTTAAATCTGATGAGAATAAACAAGAGATAAGAGCTTTTCGGGTTGTGCAACGATTTAGGAAACGGACTGTATTCTGGCTAAACGGTTTGCAAATTCACGTCGCATGGTTATCATCGAAAATACCGACAGTGGTTCGAAATGAGCACACCGCGTTTCTCCGAAAATAAAACCTACAGTGATTTTCATTATAATTTTGATACAAGCCCTATCCTAAAAACAAGCCCTCGTTCAGTGCGGTAGACAAGCTAAAGAAGTTATGATGAAATAATACAAAATAAAATATATAATATAAATTATACAATTAAAAAAAATTATTAAAAAATTATTATAATAATAAATTATAAAATAAATAATATATCATAATAAAAATGATCCAAACTACTTTGATGTGGCATGTTGTAATCCTTTTCAAAATATATATTTTTAGCAGGTAAAAATAATGACGAGACAAAACTACATTCTTCTATCAATTCTTGAAGCAATGTGACACTGGTGCGGTCGCGTTTCCACTGAGCAGACTCTGTAGAAGTACCACATTTTCAACATCATTTTTTCTGTGACCTATCAACGGGACGAAACTGAGTAGTTCAGGAGGCAGTCCTCATTAACTAGCCACTTGCAACAGGTTTGGCTTAGAAGCCTCCAGTGAGAGGGAACCCGCTCTGCCAACTAGGTACACGGGGTGCTACCACCAAAACCTACATGGAGGTTTTCTAGTTTTCGACAGCAAAAATAAATCAAGCATAAGGATCTTATGAATTTGAATCTTATGAGCTTTATTATGAGCACATTTTCACATAGGGCGTTTGAGTCGTCTCAAATGGCCATGAATTTTAAAGCTTTATTGTGGATTTAAATGTGCGTCGATGCGGGAGGTTTACGACTTTATTGGAAAAATACAAAGTTAAAATAATAAGGTACCCGACGCGTTTCGTCCGAAGACTGTCTCAAGGGTGACATACAACTGTGGAAGGGTCTTTAAATACTTATTTGGCATAGTTGAGGAAACTCATTAAATTATTGAATTATTATCAATTTGTTCATGACGTCTATTAAGATGTGGCAATTTCATCGCTATGAAGTGAGCTTCAGCAACTCTAGTTGTAATCCAACTGAATTGTTGAATAAGAATTTCACAACTATCGTCAGTTTTTTTCTATCTCTCTATCAGCATGAAATTTCAGATGATACTCGCTCAAAGCACTCTTGGAATCTGTTACGAATACTGCGAAGTTTAGAAGGGCGACAACTTTGTCCTACAGAAAGGTCATTGCACTATAAACAATTGAAACAATAAATTAAATATCTGATTTGCAGTTGTATTTTGAACAAATAACGTTACACATATTGCAATTACATTTTTCTTTGGTTCCTCTTTTATTAGTTGAAATAATTTTTCTACCTGATTTAGTTGAAAGCGTTACGGAATATCATATTTAACTTCCAAATTATCTAAGTTTCTCAAATAACTATCACTAATGAAATCAATTGATCAGTGAATGTAGTGAGTGAGTCAGCGTAGTGTGTGTGGGTGTTGTATTTACTTATAATCATTTCGACACAACTATGCCACACAAATATTCAAAGACCCTTCCACAGTTGAACGTGACCCTTGAGATTGTTTTCGGATGAAACGCGTCAGGTGCCTGATTATTTTAACTTTGTATTTTTTCCAATAAAAGTCGAAGATGAAGGGAGTGATTGGTCTAACTTCAATATATTTGAATAAACAGAATTTCATTGAGGGCTTAAAAAACCGTGTGTACCGTACATTGTGAATGGCATGATGACATTTATTCAACCTAGTGAAAACAAGTAGCACTGAGCTTGTGCGGGTTTAAGTAATTTGAATAGTGCAATAGTCATAAGAATTATTACAAAAATATCATAACTATTTCGACTACGTTAACAAGCACATATACTACACACGTGAAATAATGTTTCTCAACTGAGTCTTGTAAAATCATATTCATAGCAAAAAAAATCTCTAGTTTGAATTAGCAACCAATATCTAACGTCAACTAATTGCAATTCACCATTTATTATTCATCAATAAAGTTACTAATGACAGAACTAGATCACAACATTGTCTAAGAGGATCCAAAAAGCGACAAGAAATATAAACAAAAATATGTAGCATTGAACAATATGTCAGTTTTTCATGTGAACATAAACGATGTTGTTAAGAAACATGGTATTTATGAACACACAGTAGACAGCAAATCTAATAATGCTTATATATCAACATTCCTTCGTCTACTTGAAACAGCAATTACACGCAGTTGTATTATTCCACAGACAAAATAACAAGGAAAATGGAATTAATTTGTGAGATTCATTGTTTCTAACTAAATCTTGAATATCATTAGCGAAGTTATTTCTCTGATCGATTCAAAGTTTTTTTATTAGCATACTTGACCATTCGGATTCGATATATGAGCAAAAACAAGTTTCATCCAGATTCATATGACCCAATGATGTCGAGTGGCAATTTTTTTTGCTGCCATATTTCGGAACAACCTCGTCATCCCAGGGCGCCCAATTAAGTGACCAAATTAAAGAAGAGATCAACGCGATTTAGGCTCCACTTCCGAACTCGCACGATGCCTAGAACGCACAAAAATTACAGTTGAATTTATTTTTTAAAACTCGTTTTTTAAAAAGATAATTACATTTTTTAAATTTGCATTTTAAAATAACTTTTAAATGATACGCTCGTCATAAACGGGTGAAGATTTCCGCGAAGTCATCTCGCCATGTTATAAAATTCTTCTTATCTGACTGTCAATTTACATCGACAAAAAACTAAAGCAATCTGAAAAAGTAAATCTAAAGTAACATACGTTTTGAAATGGCAGTGTGAGAAACCAATCACAGGTTGGCTTTATGGAAAGGTAACTAAAAGCTATGATGGAAAATAAAACTTTCAGTGCTCGTCTGGAGTTTTGTTCTTCTCAAGCATTCTTCTTGATTCCACTTTTTGTTTAAAAAACAAGCTATTTTTTTAATTTATAAAAAACAGTGTTTTTTTATCGATACATATTTTTCATTTTTATTGCTTTAGAAAAACAACAGTACATATTTTCTCAAAGAATTATAGAAAAACATCATCAGCAAGGCGAGCCAAGTTTTAATAACTCTACAAAGAAATATGCCATCAAGCATTTTCATTGGACTTCCCTATTCAATGCTCTTAAGATGATTAGCTCTTTCATTAAAATCTTAAAGATTGCATGAAAATAAAAACAACAAATCTTTCTCTATAGCTTTCTATGTAGCAATTGCAATAAAACTGAAATCGATTATCACTTAACTCAGGCTTAATAGCCACATTTATATATATATATATATATATATATATATATCATATATACATATACGTGTATAATAGCATCTAAGATTGATAGTACACATCACGTAATCATCATGACCATGGGCAAAATAGGCATAAATTCTTCGTTTATTCATTGAAATCTTATGTTTAATTGAACATTTGAAGTTGAACAGGCGTCAGTACTAATCATTTTGAATAATTAGTAACAATACATCCTTTTAATTAAAAAAACAAATAAACAGAATAAACAAATAGATAACAGAACAGATAAACAGAACAAATAAACAAATAACAGGCCACATCAGAGGATAGAAGGGGTTGCCACTTTGCAAAGATAAATTTTAAAATTTAGATGTGAGTCAATATAGTAGAGATGATAGGATAGAAGGGAATCATATAGATATAGAAAGATATATGCGCTCGTAAATTAAAAAGATATCTTGATGATAAAATTGCAGGTCTTTGGTCACTAAATGAAAACAATAGAAATGGTCGGCATTCCTCTTTTTCTTCTCTTGAGTTAATGTTCGGTTGGTATTTTTGCATTAATTGTGCTTCCATCAGTCTTAGATTTGCACTATCCTTTTCATATTTCAATATTTCAGCCTTAAAGTTACCAGTACCACAGTTTTTGACATGTTGACTCTGCTCATAACACAGAATTAAATATTTTATTATCTGCTTCGGTTTGCTAGAAGTGTGATTAATACGAAATCGACGGCACATCGAGGAACCTATTAAGTGGGCAAAAAGGAATTCCTTATACCTTTCAGAGATAGGAAAAAAGTCGTGCGTCGCTTGCGGATTAATGTGAGCTCCAGCAAAGTGCTTCGATTGCCAAAATTCTTTCAGATTCGAAGAATTCATATCATTACGCATAAGTTTACTCTATAATGTTGGCCCTACCGATCGTTGTTAAACAAAGTAGCAGGCGCACGAAAATTAGTTCACTTGATGTTTTCACATCCTCTGCTCGGCATTCCTCACTGTGCATACACTGAATCGAAGCCAGGCATCGATGTGTGTTTCGGTGTGTGCGAAGTGATATCACAGCACGCACGCATCTCTCACTGGCTCTGGTGTCCTCTGCTGAAGGTTATTGTTTGCCATTTCCAATAGCAAGCGATACACGAATTATCCATTCGAGAAGGAGCAAGTTGTCTAAGTCTGTGATGTGACTTTTCGATATTAAGGGCTACATACAATTCTTCCTTTCTAGGAAACCGAAGCGCGCGCAGATGAATCTAATTCTGTGGGTCGGATGGTACAATCAACATGGAAGTGTTGGCATTGAAGACACATAAGTTTATAAACAGCATTTTTTTCTAGAACACATTTTTGTTGTTGATGGGACATGCAGATAATTGACATTCGTTTTCTTTTTCAAAGCATTTCATAAACTGATATCTGATTTTTGTGCAAGTTCGATGGTGAATTGTTCCAAATGAAGAACTTCTTCATTTTTTTAATTGATAGTGTCGTTGATAAACGGTAAGTTCAAGAACCATTCATTATTGTTTAAAGCAGTTGAATCCTCTTTGTCTTCCTTTCTTTTTTTGTTTTTTTTATTCATATGATAGCATGCTATTTCACGGAATTTTCAAATTCCACTGTTAATTGATTGCATGTGATAATGATTTCAATGCCACAGTTCTTGATAAATTGGCACCAATAAATCTATCAACAATTGACAATGGAATAAAGATGAGCGTCGAGTCGGGTTCCAAAAATTAGGATACCCGAGTCGAACAAAATTTCAACCCGAACCCGACCCGATTATATTCGAAAAATCAGAAACATTTCTATATATAAAGCTAATGCTTGATCCTAATGTGATACCGGGCGGTAGTCTAACTTCTTAGTAGTATTATTTATACGCAATAGTTAGTATATTGATTTCTCTAGGCTAATAAAGTATTCAAACAAATACTAAATAAGTAGCATAATTACCCACGAAATTAATATAACCTACAATACATGAAATTCGGAATCTTTACAAAAAAAATCGACTGCTTCACGATATATTATAGGTGTAGCAGCATACTTCTTCAAAACTCTGATTGAGACACTTTGACTCTCAATGTTAATGAAGATGTCCAGGTCCGCGCAGCTGAGCTGCATCACTACATGTGACAACACAATTCTGCAGATAGATGCTAAAATTTCTATTATATAATATTTGATGTATAGTTAAGTTTCCGTCTCTATGTAAAGCTTATCTCAAATTAAATTTCATTCCTTTCCGTCCATCCTGTGAGCCACGATTTACATGTCATTATGAGAATGAGACCTTTAGAGACCACAAGAACAGATTCAATTAATTTGATAATGATCTTTCGTTGTTTTAGAAGCAAAATATGCACAATGAGAATAATGTGATAAGCCGCAATTTCTTGAAAAACTTCATTGAACTACAGGTGCACATGAAACAGTGTTAGCTTAACAGAAACCCGAGTTCGGGTTATTTCGGGTTTTAGATAAAAGAGATAATCCTACCCGATCCGAGTTCTTAATTGCTCTACCCGAACCCGACCTGAACCCGAGCATTCTTATTTCTTGAGTATTGGAATTTTGAACTCCAAGCATCATGGAAATAAGTTGCAATTAGCAAATGATTCCAATGTGATTGGTCGCAATTGATGGATGCTGAAGACAAACAGCTACAACTACACAAGCTGAGTTGAAATTGAATTAGAGTATTATTTTCAATGTCTTTATACTTGTAGGTCCATCAAACAGAAAAATTGTGAATACGACCAGTCATACCTAAACCCCATTTTCCTCGGGCGATTTTGAAATTTGGAAACGCGACTGAACTCGGTCATGTCCCACTATAGATAGCAGCTTAAAAAAATTAAAATTCGACTTTTTTCAAAAAATTGATTTTTTAAGAATCTGTCGGAAATTGATGGTAGATGGCTTTGTTGAGCAATATATTTTGATCAACAAAGTTCTTTTTGACAATTCTTAAAAACCCTGCATAAGATCAAAAATGAGACATCATAAAAATATACGACCATCAGCTGGAAAACAGATATCCATGCATCGACTTACGCTCGTGCAAACACGACTCACGCAAAACACCATGAATCCGTCAGTTGTTTGTTTTTTTGTCAAGAAAGCCATACAAATTCCGAAATAGGCCTACTCTTCTGAAGCGACTGAAAAACCGCTGCTGAAAGACAGTTACATGACAAATAAACATTCCTTGGGCGGCGCAGAAGAGTCATTTGTGATATTACCCCACAGAATCATCGGTTGTTAGAGAGGGGCCATTCTCTCACGGTTGGCTGTCACGCTTGACGTGACTGCAGGCGTGTACGCTTTGTCTCAGAACTTGCTGTCCGGCTGTCGATACACTTGGCCCGCTTCGTAACCTTTACGGCTGCGAAATAGCGAGGGGCAGACTCGCGCAAGTCTTTTTTAACTTTTCATTTATTTTACTGATAGAGAAATACACCAAATGAATACATACCCCTGACGTCTGACAGATTACATTAACAAGACAATGAGAGTTGGCGCACAGCCAAGCCTGTCAGCAAGTACACGAAGTGCAAGACAGACAGGGATATCAAATAAATTTTCCACACTGAATTGTTAGACTAAGACCGTCAATCAAGTTGATATATTATACTGATCATATTACCAGATATTATCGAGGGTTCGTCTATGTTTATTTAATATAACAATGAAAAAAATGCCATGTTTCAATATATACAATTATGAATGAAATGAAATATTGAGATTTCCTTGGAATACTTGTGGAATTGATATGTAAGCCTTGGTTTTTGATAGCACGTTAGGAGCCTGAAAATGCCCTACATTGCTGCCCTAGAAAATGACAATATTCTGCGTGATCGTGATAAAAACGGCATGAAGGCAGAAAGCAATGTAAGAAAATGGTGGGAAGACAATGTTTTCATGTCTTCTATGACGTCGTCTGTGTGATTTCTTATTCACCTTTGAACTGAACTAAATGAGAAGAGCGACACGGCTGTGAGTGCTGCGATGATATGACATATGATTGCCCGAAGGACTATCAATTTTTTCACACTTACATTCCAATACCTATACCAGCTTAGAGGATCATCATGTTTTCACATGCTCCACTATCTACGATTGTCTGGAGGATCATCATATATTTTCACCCTTTTCGCTATCTATGATCGCATGGGGAATAATCCCATTTTTCACAATAATTCCAAAATCTACGATAACTTGAAGGATTTTCATGTTGTAGTTCACTTTTTATGATTGCCTAGATGATTATCACAGTTTCATCCTTATATTTATGATTGCCTGGAGGATTTTCATAGCATCACCCTCATATTCGACTATCTATGATTGCATAGAGGATTCTCATAGCATCATCCTCATATTTGACTATCTATGATTGCGTTAAGGATTTTCATAGCATCACCCTCTTATTCGACTATCTATGATATCGTGTAGGATCATCATACACTTCATCGAAGCATGTTTTTTACCGTTATCTCTCAGAGAACGGGTTCCAATTTTTTGTTGAATACTAACTAAGAAGATCAATTATGCCGTCAACTTCACCCTGCAGAGATTTGAACTTGAACTTGGTGATTTTAACCATGCTAGAAAGTTCTTGACCGTTTAATACAGATTAAATTGATTATGAAGCCCCACTGGTTTCAATCAATAATCCTTTCTGCAATCTTCCCTCCTCCATTAACTGAATTCAATTTCTTGTTTACCCCCAACCTACAGTCCCACCCATTCATGTTGACCGCCTCGGTCTAAGCGTCTTGACTTCTCTTTGCACTACTACTTAGTTTCAAAAACAAATCTGAAACGATTTATCCTGTTTGGGGGTTTCCGTTAGAGACGCTGCTAGCTGGTGTTTCGAGAATCGCCCTTACCAAACGTCAATTGGCTTATGTAACTCGGTGTTAGCAAGTCAATCTCTGTTTGGCGTCTAAATTGGCACCGAACACCCAACTCAGTGACGTGCAACCAGGCGGAATATCGCGCCTCCGCATGTCGCCACGAGCCCAGTTTAATGAGAGGGCCAACAATGGTCCCAGTGTCTGGTGACCGGCCGACCTTCTGAGGAGATGATGCTTGCAGGACCAAGATTATCAAGTGGAAGGCATTTACAGGTCAGCAGAGGGTGTGATGTTTTGCACGAGCACGTAAAATCAACGGACCATAGAAGGAGATAGCACATTGAAAAATGCGAGTTTTTCAAATTGACAGAAGATTACTTAACTTATTGAATGCCATTTTGAACTTTTCCAAGTTCTAAAATCATACACAGAGAGAACTCGAGATTTTCACTGCCCTGAAAGTCAAATAATTCGGTCTAAAATTCCATATCGTCTGCCGACAATTGGACACGCGCCAATAGTTGCTGCCAGAAATGGCTAAGCCAGGATGAAGTCATTTGGCTGCTGGCTATACAAATGATTCATATCGCCATTTTTAGAGACCACATTCAATGAGGCATTGTATTGTGCCAATGAAATGAATGAAAAAAACTACCTTATAACGATTGTCAAATATATTTATTTGAATGATAATTTAATATCACAGCTAAATTTGTCGGAAACCTGAATTCAGAGGAATTTCAGTTCATTAACTACTTAGATGTCTTCAATTATGTGCACCGCAGGAGATAATTAGTTTTAATAAATACATTTTAAGAGCACACTTCAATCACTCTGTACAAAAACAATGGGAATAACTATTTACAAAAATACATAAAATATCAAAATTCCGTTACAACAGGCCTTGAAAAATATGCCAAGTGGATCTCTGACGTCAATCACCAATTCCTAACACACGACACTACTCACAAACACGCACACATCACTACTCACAAACACGCACACATCACTATACTTACATACACACAAGCATCACGACTCACATGCACGCACACGCACACACACACACACACACACAAATTGTTGCATTAATCGAATCGATCGCACAAAGTCAGATGTAAATACTCTATAAAAGCAGTTTCTAATCATTTCATAATCATATGATAAACTTAATCAAGTGGACATGCGGATTTAGAGCAGAGTAAAGAAGTTGGTTTTGGTATCGATCCTAATGATTCATTACAAAGCATTTTGAGTTCACTCTCTGCAATCTTTGAACTTCAACGCTGCTTCTTGGCTTGACAGGCAATATAGGAACTCTTTTTTAGCTTCTGTTTTCTAATGACGAATCTTAGTTTCTCACATCACGTATTGTTTGTCCACTCATAACATAGCGCCGGTATCAAGGCGCACTCTCTTTGAAACCAGGTCGACACGTTTGTAATCTTATCTATGTGTTGTACAACACAACTTCTGATGAAAAGACACTTCAGATTACCACAGAGGCATACTTTTCCATCCGTGCTTATGCCACGAGCACCAATATATATATCACCCGTTTGTGTGACGTCATGATTCGTGAGCATCGTTCTGGTCCACACAGAATTTGATCGCCCCACTATCGCTCAAGATTGGTTCTTTGGTGACATTGTGTCTATTGAATTACTGAGCACATAAATTACATGCATATCTAGTTCTTTTCGTATGTTGAAAATTGCACTTTAGTGTTAATCAATTTTATTCTGCCGATTCAATTTAAAGTAAGCATAGTTACGGAATAAGTACCTCATACAATTAGAATTTCACATGTCAATGGATGCAAAGCAAATACCAATGATCGGCAATGATATCATATAGAATGATATCATTTTATGAATTTTATAATGAAAATATACCACTTTTTAGTGAAATATACGTAGGCCTACACCATAAAAAGATCTAGTCACACGAATTTTTCAATTTACACTGCTATCATGCTACTTTTACTGCTCTAAGTAATGAAATTAAAATCAGATTGCATGCAGCATCGATATATTCCAAATAATGGAAGACCGAAGAAAGCAGTTTAGTCATACAAAGCTTCTTGTATATAAAGACTTAGTTGGGGCCTATGGCCTATACATTAGACATCGCATGATTTGATTTAAGCTTTGTACACTCGAATTACAAATATGTCTACAATATGCAGTTGGTTAGGTCAACAGTACCCTAAGAACGAAAAAGGTAAAAAATATTTAGATTACAGTCAAGACTTCAAAAACATCAAGGCAGTTATCAATGAATTAAATGTCCAATCATAGGCCTACTGGAAGTCTGAAGTAACCAGCAATATATGAGCTATGATATCGCTCTCGAGCTTGATGTTTTTGATGTTTTTTGAGCTTGATGGTTACTTGATGTTTTTGCTCGAGAGCACATATATATCGCTACATGAATCAACTAGTGCGGAAGGACATGGGTTGAACAAACGAAAAAAAAACTACATTTGCTTCAATACAAAATGCAAGGAATCTGTGATTAGAAAATAAAATGGAACGAAAATTTTTGATGGTATCATTTTATATAATTTTTCAAAAATAAAATGATTTAAAATGATATCATTTTATCATTGCCGATCTTTGGTAATTACCATAAGTGAAATATAATCTGCAGTGACTTTCTTAGCAAGTTGTCAACCGATGTCTTGGCAAATTGAGTGAATTCACTGCTGAGGAACGAAGACGAGAACGGGTTGGAACGGAGCTAACCGGTACAACTAGCTTGCAGAGATAATGGGGCGCATATTTATTAATGTTAACATGATATGTATTTCAATTACATTTTTCATTTTGTTTCAAAATGTGTAACAGACTGAGGAACAAATGGAGTTGGAGACTTATAAGTCAGATTTCCATGACCGAGAGTTATCCAAATGCTTGTGCATGATCTTTGATTGACAGACATTTTCAGCATTAGAGAATGTTCAATGGAGTAGGAAATCTGAGAGACCAAGAAAGAATCGTGACAATGTAAACAGTTTTCGATTTCTTATGACATTTGTTTTCATGCATCTTGAAATTGTCAAATCGCTCAGCAGTACCTCATCATTTCAACTTCAAATTTAATGTCTGCTGAGATAATATGACCAACAATGTTCGTTTGAGCATTGTTTGAGATCGAATTAGTTCCATGGTTGCAAGAGGATACTTGTTGGAGTGGGTTGGAGTGTCGTGCTTACCAATGAACATATTTTGAATCAAAGCTTGAAGAAAGAGGAAGAGCCTATAAATCGAGACAGAAAGTGTGGATGATAAAGGGCTTCGAACTAAGTAATTAAGCAACGGATGTAAGAAGATATACAACAGAAAGACAAAATTTTTCTTACTTTGAACCTGAACGGTTTGAGATGCAACGGCGACATCATCTTACAAAGCTTATTGCGCTCACATCAAAATCTGTCTTCTCTATTACGCTTATCCCGGATATTTTGTAATATTCCTGACTATCCTGTTGCAACAAGCTTCTTCGACTTCTGACGAGAAGAGTTGTTAAAATTATCTGGTGACTCGGTCTCGGACCTCAAGTGTCCGGCTTTATTAGAAGTTGGCGACAAGCAGTTTCACTAATTTTGTTTCAAAGTAGTGTCTGAAGTTTAGAGCGGACCATATCCGTTGAGAAATTTTGCTTTCATGAGCGACACTAGCAGTGATGTGTAGAAAAATCAATGTGCATTGAAACGTGACCGAGAGGTCATCCACCAAAGCGTTTTTAACAATTCTTTATTAAATATTGTAAATGCTCTGATCTGTGCCACTCTCGCCTCTTTATGCTATCATTGAAAATATTTTATATCATGTGTAAATATGCATATAATTTGTCAATGCGTTTACCGCCTCCGTGAAGCAAAAAAAACTTTGAATTTGAATACAAACTGACACAACTGAGTAGGCGAAAAAAGGTGGAAACACAAGATGACGGAAAAGGTGAAAGAACAGATATGGAGATATCAGAATGTATAAAAATCTATATTAAGAAACTAGATAGCCGTATAACGCGTAGGGATTGGAAACGGAAAATATTTATTATTAATTAAAATATTATTAGGTATTAGAGATGATAATTTCCGCAGTCTCTTAATTGCAGCATAGTTTAAATAAAATCGAAAAAAGTTATCAGTTAGCCAAGCTTCTGTATTATTATCCAATCTTACACATTTTCACGCGATATGACGGCCTGTTCCACGTAAAAAGGATTTTTCAAATGAACATCTTACATAAAAATCAAAATATCTAATGTCTGATAAAGTTGAACCTTCATCTTTGTTATTGAGGCTGATGGTTTGCATAGATTTTATTATATGGCCTCTCTGAAACGTAGTTAATGCTGCTTGTACCCAAACAAAGCGCCTATGATTTTGACTGTAACGGGAAGCTATGTAGGATAGCACCTAGGTGATGTGTGAGTACACTTGAGTCTTTGTTTGTGCATGTTCTTTATGCGTGTATTCTATCTATAGAACGACTGTAATAACTCCCGATATAATTAATTTCACGTTTTCATGCTATTCATACACTACATAAACACACTACCATAGCTCTCAAACAGATGTTGCTGTCCTAGCAATCATCACGCCACTGATTCAATTTATGTTCTTTAATGTGATTTTCTCAAAGCCATTCGGAGCGAGTGACGACTGATGTAATATTCGCGCTTACGGTAAGTCAAATTACGAAAAATTCCTTAACACATCTAATTCAACACTTATTCAGATTTCGCGAATCTTACTTACTGTAAGCGTATACCATCATCGTCACAACACACGCTACGCGATGGCTTTGAGCAAAAGTCACATAAAAACAGAAATATTGTACATCAGTGCGTTATTGCATGCAGCACATCTGTTAGAGAGCTATGATATGTACGAAATAGCATTCAAAACGTGTAAAATTAATTATATCGTGAGTACAAGTCCATCACTCTATACACGCATTAATAGAACAGGCCCACAAAACAAGACTCAAGTGTACGCAAACATCACCTAAGGTGCTCTCCTAACATGAGCTTCCAGTTTACGGTACAAACTCAAGCGTCTGGTACAAGCACATTACACCTACGTTTCAGAGAGGCCATATTAATAAAATCTATGAGAACCAACCGCAAATAACAAAATGAATGTTTTACACAAAAAAAAAAAAAAACACAATACAAAAAAAAAAAAAAAACTTTATAAGACATTGATATTATGATTTTTATGTCAAGATGTAAATTTGAAAATCCTTTTACGTGCGAAACGGCTGTCTCTATCGGTGTAAATTGTGTAAGATTTTGATACTAATAATAATACAGCAGCTTGGCTAACTGATAATTTTTTTAATTATTATTATTATCTATTATTCATATTCTATTAAAAAACAGGATAACATTTATAACAGAAGCAATCACGCAAGACAAGCAAACAAAACCTTCACATTATCAACCCGCAGAGCTTAATGGAATCTTATTGGCGACCCTGTTGACTGCTTCAATACTAACAGATGTTGGGAATACCTCCAAAAGAAGCTCATTCCACAACCTAGCTGTTCTTTGAAAGAAGGATCTCTCAAAATATTTAGTCCGACAACGGAAATAAGAAGGAAGGTGTGGATCAGAAGCAGGTTATCAGAGCAAGGAGCGTGATAACAGTGACAGAACAGAGAAAGACAGGAAAGTGCTCTGCGGTGTCCACATGATTCTTTACTTTTCAGGCGACCATCAAATACATGAGCAAAACCGTAAGCATCTGCTCGAATGTCCGTGGATGAGAAGTATTACACACCTATAGTGAGCTTCGCCATTGTGTCGTGTCAGCAGGCGGTGACGTCACTGTGGCTGGGGTGAGCAGTTTATCACGAGAATGAACATGGCAGCTGCGCACCGCCGAGATCAACGTCAACACAGCTGACTGCAAACCAGTGATCAACCTTGGCTTGAGTCGCGATCGTGGTTTGGCTCCATGCCAACCATGGCATCATGAGTGAAAAAGGACGCACTCAGAGAGGTGGTTCATCATGCCATCATCTCAGTGCAGCAGCGATGACGCAGCAGCCAAACGTGAGCACTGACCTTTCCACAACACATTCAGCAGAATGTATATCCTTGTTGTGGTTCACTACGTAATCAAGTTGGCATCGAATTACTTCTAAAGAGTCATCAGCGTCTCAATCTAGACAAGTCCGGTTGACTATCTTTTAAAATATCACCTTTTTCGAAGAACTGTCAAAATCAGGCAAATTATTAAGAGATGGAAACAGGGAGAATAGTTTATCTCAAGAACTTTTGATTTAAATTTAGAATAAGTTAATTAAGTTTATTTAAGTTTAGAATTGAGACTTCTTCCAAAAAGGCATTCATATTTTGCTTCCATAATATCTACAAACTTTACGTAGTTGACCGATAAAGCGACGTTTCATGCGAATGGTACGACGGCGGTGCTCATGAATGAGTTGTTGAACTTCGTTGACATTGTCGACTGTCCTGCTGGTTGTCGGTATACCTGAACGCTCGTCATCTTCAACAGACTCTCTGTCGTTTTGAACCGCGAATGCCACTCGACGACGGATGTACGAGAAAGACCATCTGAGCCGTAGGCCTGACGAAGCATGTCAAGAGTTTCGGTAGCTGTCTTGTTCAACTACACGCAAAATTTGATGCACGTTCGCTCTTCTGTTTTATCAGTCATGCTGACGATCGCCGACGTTGCAAATGAGCACTTTATTATACCTTGCTGTCAACATGAAGATGACATCAAATCACGAAATCGATCTTCCTACACTTCAAGCATACTGAATAGATATCTATGAAGAAAGCAATAGCGATCGAAGTCAGTAACATAGGCATAGCAGGCGGAGTCCGGGAACTTTCCGATCAACCCACGTATAGAGCATTATATGAACTATCTCTGCTGTTCTATCTAATATGCTCAGATAGAAACATACATGTAATTACGACATGCAAGCATAATCTAATCAGTGCACTTCCTACAGAACCAGTGATGAATCGGAGTCATAAAAAAGTTAGCGACTCGATACTTCTAGTCTCTCCCCCCTCCCACAATTTCAATTTCACCGAATCCATCCACGAGCAATTTCGTCAAACCTGGATTGAGAACTGGCTTGATCTGTCATAGAATTGCAGTGCAGCACCACTGAGAAGTCCTACCTGAACCCTGGTATAAAGGATTGGTCCTGTGGATGCTTAGTTAGAATATACCGCATTCCTTTAATCAACGCCGCGGAATTTATTTCAATCACCTACCTTTAAGTGCGGCGTTTATTAAATGTGCGATTTTCCACATGACAATTTTCCAAACTGAATAACAGTAATAATTGCAGGTATAAAACCTTGACGGAAAATTACCAATAAGAGCTGAAAACCTATCTAGCAGGTTTCTTGCTGCATGGCCGATTTATTAATTGTCGACAAGGCGTGGTGGTATCGACGCTGATTGAACACAGTTCAGGTCCAATGCCGTAACCCGTTCACCGGGCCGTGGGCGTCCCTCGAAGATCGTCAATCCACGCCTTTCTCCGTCTTCCGCTCTTCGCTCGTCCTTCCACTTCGCCTTCGATCGTCGCCAACACCAGGCTGTCGGGTCTCCGCTTCCATCGTGCGTACTTTGCCCATTTCCTCCGCTTGATAGTCTCCAGCAGTCCACTGTTTTCTGGCACTTCCACTTTGTCTCGCACCCAGGGTTGCCAACTCACATCGACAAAAATAGTGACCATACTTCGTGGTTTATGTAGAATTTCAAAAAAACATGATTTTAATCTGTTTTACGCAAGTTGATCAATATTTAATCTATAAGTCGTTTTTTGTTTATTTCCATGTCATATTATCACAAAATGCTGTGTATACGTGTATGACGAATTTACAGTGAATTATAGATAGTGTATCGGGAAGAACAACGCACGATGTTGCGAAATCTGCCTTGACAGGGAGAGGGTTAACATCTCGCGCTGCAGTGACTGCTTACATGACAAAGATACAGCGAGAAGCTGTCCCTTCCAAGTTCCAATGCATGCGATAACGTGACTCACACCTTTCATTACCTATGTGTAAATGTGTTAGCTGGGACATTGCTTCGTCTTGCTGACTATCAGACTGTCCGATTCTCAACTTCGCTCGCCATAACGTGCATTACCGTGTAACATATATTTTAAAGACAACGTTCAACCGATGGTGTTTTCGTGCTGCGTTCCTAATTGTCGCTGTGGCTATAAGCCCAGGAAAAATGAGGTCATTGAGAAATGCTCAATGTTTCAGTTTCCAACAGACCCTGCTCTACATTCAAGATGGATGTCTGCTATCCCACGAAAGGATTTTACTCCTAATGAGAATCACAGAGTGTGTGAGAAACACTTCAACGACCACGACTTCGAAACAACGTCGACGGACTCACGTGAAAGTAGACGGGAGAGTAGATCTTCGCAAATTCTTCAAAAGAAACGATTGAAATCAACGGCAATTCCTTCAGTGTTCCCAGAGTGTCCTAAATATTTCACCAAATCTCCAACTGTTCCCCGATCTTCAAATGCGACTGCTGATTCCCGACGGTCCTTTGAGAACAATAGAATTGAGAATTTGATCAGAGAATCTATTGAGGAAGATTCGTTTGATTCTCTCGATGCTCTGCGTTCGAAACTAAGTGATTCTTCAAGTCACCCTCTCCCCACCAATATTGTGAAGGTAGATCATCAGTCGTGTTTGATTTTTATGTACGTCAGTGTTTCTAACATCGAACTTATGGCTCCTGTTCACAAAGCTACGGTGATCGTCGACGAAAGCATGAGCGTGCGAGTATTCGTGCTGTCATCAAAGTTAGCGAATTCCAACTTTCGCCATATCTTCAGTGGAGATAAAGTAAAAACTATTTCTCAACTTAGTAACGTTATTGCCTATACGAAGAATTTGTCAGAAAAACATTTAGATAACAACAGTAGCTCTCAGTATCTAGAACTCGCTGCTTCTTTTCTTGAAACATTTTTAGATTGTGAAAGTCAATCAGATGACCCCGAATTTGAAATGTACCACCTAGTAAATTTTGTTATTGAGCAGCTACGACTTTGTCAAGTACCAAAGAATGCTAGAAAATATTCATGTAAGACGTTGGCACTTTCTTTTTTGTGGCATCTTACAAGTGCATCTTTGTATAATAAATTAAGAGATATTTTCATTCTGCCCTCTATGACTACGCTGCGTTCATTGTCTAGAGGATCTGCAGTTGAAACCTGTTCGATTGATCTCGAGTATCTGCAAAGGAGATCAAGTTTTTTGGATGACAGAGAAAAAATTGTTACATTGATGATCGACGAAGTCTATGCTGCTCAGCGTGTAGAACTCAGTAATGGACAATTTGTAGGTTATACATCGGATGGCATACCCGCCAAGACCGTTTTAACTTTTATGATTCAGTCGTCTTGTTCAAAATATAAGGATGTCGTGTGTTTAATTCCTGTGTTTCGACTTAATTCCGATATTTTGTACAATGAGTTTATGAGTGTCATTCGTCAAATTGATTCACTTTTTCATGTTGTTGCTGTTTCAACTGACAATCATGTGATCAACCGCTCTTTTTTCAAGCGACTTTGTGGTGGTAATCAAATATTTCCTTTCATTAACCATCCTATTCGAGCAGAGGCAAAACTGTTTATTTTATTTGATTTCACTCACAACTTGAAGAACATATTCAATAATTTTGTGAATAAAACAAAAATGACACTTCCTGACGGACATAGAGACATTTTGAATGTTGACGGTGTTTGTAATGCCTCATTTTTACATGTAAAGAAACTGTATTCGAAGGAGGAGAACTTGCCTTTGAAGATAGCACATGCATTGAAGAAAGGCTCGCTAAATCCGGTTAATATTTCTCGAACCTCTCCTCAACATGCGCTGTCAATTTTCCATGAATCAACTGTGAATGCTCTTAGATTTTATGATGAAACTGGTTGGAGGCAGACAGCTGCATATGTACAGATAATTGTTAACGTTTGGAAAATTGTTTCACTAAAAAATCCTTCCAAAGGATTTCACAAACGTGATCCTATGTGTGAACCTTTTCGAAATCTGTCAGATTCTCATGTTTTGTATTTGAGACGTGTCACAAATCTTTTTGAAGACTGGAAGAAGTCTAGACGGCCAGGTCTCACAGATGAAACATTTTTAGCTTGTATTCAAACTATGAAAGCTCTACCTATGCTAGCAGATTATTTAATAAAAATGCATGGTTTTTCATATGTACTTCTTGGAAAATTCTGTTCTGATCCTATTGAAGCCCGATTCGGTTGTTACCGTCAAATGAACGGGGGCAACTTTTTTATGTCAATAAAACAATTGCTTGAATCAGAAAAGAAAATTCGTGTACTTGGTCAAATTCAGCAGAAACTTATTTCCAGTTATGCATGATGATTCCTTTCTGATTGTTAAACCAGACGCTTTATGTGAGTCCAAGTGGTTGGTGGATTTTTTTGTCACCAGAATTGTTGGATTTGGACAATTTATTAGAAAATGATGTAAATATTATTTACTATGTTGCTGGTTACATCGGTAGAAGTGTTGCACGCCAATTCAAATGTTCGGAATGTAAAATTCTGCTTATTGCAAATGATTCTGTTGACGAGTGTCCACCGTTTACGATTCCGTTGGGTAGTAGCCAGATTTTTGAAATGGCCAATCGAGGTGGTTTGGCTGAGCCCTCAGATTTGTGTTTTCTTATAAGCGCGATCGGCTACCTCTCTTACGCTGTCATTTTTGACAATGATGTTTCGAAATCACGTTTTCTTTCAGAGCAAAATCATCGCTCTCTGTTTGTGAAAGCAACATCTGATGTTATGATGCGTAAATTCTGTAATATATTGACCAGATGTAAATCAAATCATATTGCTGTTGACCATATTCTCACACGAATGTACAATTGTTTGTCAAAGAATGAACTAAAACGAGTGAACACAAAAGATGAGTCGGCAAGTATTAGAAAAAAATGCAGGAAACTTCAGAGTGATTTTTGATGTACACAATGGTTGTCAAACCATGTAAATATTCCTTCATTTTCTGAAAATAGTTCTTGCAATATTTTCTTATTTGTTGGATGAATGTTTTAACACGAATTTTTGTAAATATTGTAAAATTATGTAAAAAAG
>CAJQUW010003653.1:0-159812 GCA_907163375.1 Prostheceraeus crozeri
GGCGTTTGAGCAGAGTAATTTCAACTTGAAAAGTGGTTGCGTTGGAATTATTGTGTGATGTAGTTGCACTTTGAATTGAGTTTCCCGAGTGAAGGAGGCCGAATTTAGTAAAACTGATGCGTGGCACATAGTCAGCGACCCCAAATTGTAGAAAGAAACATGCATTTCAGGAGTGGCACACTCGAAATAAAAAATGGTTGCGCGAGTTGTGCAATATTTTATTATAAGCTTTGTCATGTGATTTGATGTTTAATGTTTTCTTTTAGAGCGGGTGAAGACTGCTGTTTGTTTGATAGATTCTGATGAATGTTGACCTGGCACATCCGCTGGTACTATTTATGTGAAGCATAACTGCCTGTGTGCTGAGTAATTTTGATTTCAAATTTGGTTGCGCCAACTTCACACTTCGGTGAAATAAAATTTTGAAACTTGATTTTTTCCATGAAGATCGATTATTTCTATTAATTTTTTGCGTGGCACATAATTAGGCATGGATATTTCATCGTTTGTTATGGGTTTTGTTGCTTGATGCGCTAAATTTATGAAAGTCAGAAAAAATTATTCCAACTTCACAGCGCAACCAATTTGAAATTTGAATTGCGTTTTCTGGCCAAAGGAGGCTGAATTTCGTGAAACCGAATAGTGGCACATAATCACGACCTCGAATTGTGTGGTTTATGTGATTTTTGGGAGTGGCACAGTAAAAACAAAAATGGTTGCGCTGAGTGGTTGCGCCAACTTCACACACGTGAACGTCTGTGTGTTCATACTTAGATTGATAGTAATACTTTATTATATCTTTGGACTATGTCTACGATAATCGCTTAAAACATGAATCGTTTTTTCTGAAATTTCTTCTAGGGACCTGTCAATAGGCAGCGTTAACGTGCTACGTAGCTCGTTTAAAGGTTGGAACACAGCAGAGTTTCGAACTAGCTTGAAATTTTAATCGCGGTCGAGATCGAGATAAGGATTTTTTATCGATGTCGAGGTTTGATCGAGGTCAGGTATCTTTCAATCTTCATTCGAAAGTATTTTGAATGCTTTGATCCTGTTGGAATCTATTACATATCATGGATCATGCAACTAGGCCTAAAGAGGCAATTATTGTGGTGTATGCCTATGTTCCAATATGCATGTAATATCCAACGAATAGTAAAGTTAACATAGTGGTACTCAGCCTTAGGTGACTCTATCTGGTGAGACAGGCTTACATAGGCCTAATCTGTGCCGCAATAATTGTTTCATTGTTTGAGATTGCTGATTCAATACATTGCATGCATGTAGTATGCAGTGTGGCTTGGCAGTTTTGAGAGAACTAATTACATGCAAAGGATTTAAACGGCAATTCAAAAAATGGCTTTGATTGTTTCATCAGAGTATTACTGAGTACAACTTTGATAAGATAAGTCGCATGGTATTTAGTTATGAAAAATATTTAGTCTGACCGTCGACACTTTGATGGTCGAAGTAGTAGCTATCAAACATGAAGCTTCTGGATAATCATCAATGTAAAAGCAGCAATAACAAAAATCATCATTCCAAGCAATCTGATATTTATCCAGAGCTAAAATATCTGAGATCCAAGGCCAAACTACGTGCATGACGATCAAATTATTGGTATGGCGGTTGCCATACCGCCTTCCGACGCCTATGGCTAGCGCTGAGTACCAGTCATTAGACGACTGATCGGCTTAAAGCTGAGAAAAAACTCTGGAACATACTCACTGCTTTTTAACACCCAGCTCACTACGTAGGGAATCACACAAAATCCCGCACTGAAAACGTAGAAACACGCTCTGCACTGCGTAAAGTATTGTGACCTTCCTGTGTCATTAGTCAGGCAGCCAGAGCTAGTTTCTGCAGGTAACGAGGCCGAAAATGAGACTTTCACAGAATGATGTACACCCTACGGCCTACGCCTACTACAAATCTGCGTGTCTTTCGAGTTCTAGTGAGTTCCTCTTCTTGTCAGACACGATCAAAGAGAAACACATGTTAATCCAATGGGATGCAATCTGCAGTTTTTTGCAAAAATGAAAATCTCTATGTTTTATCTTACTGAGTGCAAACTACAAAGTCAAGAGGCATAATTTTTGACATGCTGTGACTTCAGGTAATTTCCTATCATATGGATGTGATATTATGATGCTTCTGCGAGGGGATGCATGCGAGAATGTGGTTCGATGTGGATGAAGTCACCTAACATGTTAGTGTTTGACGACATTGGGAGGCTTGCCAAATCTGAATGTGTTTAGCTTCGTAGACAGGGGTGTATGAACATGATAAGAAATGACATGAAGTCATGCCGTCAATAATCATGCGCATATGGTACTTTTCACTCAGTGAGAGATAACATAGAATTTCTCATTTTTGCAAAAATCTGCAATCTGCTTCCCATTAGACTAACACGTGTTATTCTTTGATAATGTCTGACAAGACGAGGAACTCACTAAAACTCGGCAGACACCAAGATTCGCAGTAGGCATGGAGAGTACATCATTCTGTGAAAGTCTTATTTTCAGTCTCGTTCCCTGCAGAAACTCGCTTTTGGCAATTTGAAGTCGAAGAAACCTTCCTTCCTTCCTTTCTCCTTCACATGAAACCAGACATTCCCCCCGACTATGGCTGCCACTTGCCGAATCTCTGTCCTCTCTGGGCGGCGTTGGAACGCCTGAGCCGCGGCTCCTCTGACTTCGCCGACCGTCGGCGGAATCGGCAATTTGAAGTCGAAGAAACCTTCCTTCCTTCCTTTCTCCGCCACACCGAAATAGACATTCCCGCCGACTTTGGCTGTCACTTGCCGAATCTCTGTCCTCTCTGGACGCCGTTGGAACGCCTGAGCCGCAGCTCATCTGACTTCGCCGACCGTCGCGCGGAATCGGCAATTTGAAGTCGAAGAAACCTTCCTTCCTTCCTTTGTTCGTCACACCGAACCAGACATTCCCGCCGATTTTGGCTGTCACTTGCCGTATCTCTGTCCTCTCTGGACGGCGTTGGAACGTCTCAGCCGCAGCTCTTCTGACTTCGCCGACCTCTGGCTGAGTCGGATATTTGAAGTCGAAGAAACTTTCCTTCCTTCCTTTCTCCGCCACATCGAACCAGACATTCCCGCAGACTTTGGCTGTCACTTGCCGTATCTCTGTCCTCTCTGGACGGCGTGGGAATGCCTGAGCCGCAGCTTTTCTGACTTCGCCGACCGTCGGCGGAGTCGGCAATTTGAAGTCGAAGAAACCTTCCTTCCTTCCTTTCTTCGTCACACCGAACAAGACATTCCCGCCGACTTTGGTTGTCACTTGCCGAATCTCTGTCCTCTCTGGACGGCGTGGGAACGCCTGAGCCGCAGCTCATCTGACTTCGCCGACCGTCGGCGGAATCGGCAATTTGAAGTCGAAGAAACCTTCCTTCCTTCCTTTCTCCGCCACATCGAACCAGACATTCCCGCCGACTTTGGCTGTCACTTGCCGAATCTCTGTCCTCTCTCGACAACGCGTGAACGCCTAAGCCGCGGCTTTTCTGACTTCGCCGATCGTCGGCGGAATCGGCAATTTGAAGTCGAAGAAACATTCCTTCCTTCCTTTCTCCGCAACATCGAACCAGACATTGCCGCCGACTTTTTGGTTGTCACTTGCCGAATCTCTGTCATCTCTGGACAAACTTGGAACGTTTCAGCCGCAGTTCATCTGACTTCGCCGACCGTCGGCGGAATCGGCAATTTGAAGTCGAAGAAACCTTCCTTCCTTCCTTTCTTCGTCACACCGAACAAGACATTCCCGCCGACTTTTTGGTTGTCACTTGCCGAATCTCTGTCCTCTCTGAACAACGTTGGAACGTTTCGGCCGCAGCTCATCTGACTTCGCCGACCGTCGGCGGAATCGGCAATTTGAAGTCGAAGAAACCTTCCTTCCTTTCTCATTCACATAGAACCAGATATTCCCCCGACTATGGCTGTCACTTGCAAAATCTCTGTCCTCTGTGGACGGTGTGCGAACGCCTCAGCCGCGGCTCCTCTGACTTCGCCGATCGTCGGCGGAATCGGCAATTTGAAGTCGAAGAAACCTTCCTTCCTTCCTTTCTCCGCCACACCAAACCAGACATTCCCGCCGACTTTAGGTGTCTTTTGCCGAATCTTTGTCCTCTCTGGACGGCGTGGGAACGCTTGAGCCGCAGCTCTTCTGACTTCGCCGATCGTCGGCGGAATCGGGAATTTGAAGTCGAAGAAACCTTCCTTCCTTCCTTTGTTCGTCACACCGAACCAGACATTCCCGCCGATTTTGACTGTCACTTGCCGTATCTCTGTCCTCTCTGGACGGCGTTGGAACGTCTCAGCCGCAGCTCTTCTGACTTCGCCGACCTCTGGCTGAGTCGGATATTTGAAGTCGAAGAAACTTTCCTTCCTTCCTTTCTCCGCCACATCGAACCAGACATTCCCGCAGACTTTGGCTGTCACTTGCCGTATCTCTGTCCTCTCTGGACGGCGTTGGAATGCCTGAGCCGCAGCTTTTCTGACTTCGCCGACCGTCGGCGGAGTCGGCAATTTGAAGTCGAAGAAACCTTCCTTCCTTCCTTTCTTCGTCACACCGAACAAGACATTCCCGCCGACTTTGGTTGTCACTTGCCGAATCTCTGTCCTCTCTGGACGGCGTGGGAACGCCTGAGCCGCAGCTCATCTGACTTCGCCGACCGTCGGCGGAATCGGCAATTTGAAGTCGAAGAAACTTTCCTTCCTTCCTTTCTCCGCAACATCGAACCAGACATTCCGGCCGACTTTGGCTGTCACTTGCCGAATCTGTGTCCTCTCTTGGCGGCGTTGGAACGCCTCAGCCGCGGCTCCTTTGACTTCGCCGATCGTCGGGGGAATCGGCAATTTGAAGTCGAAGAAACCTTCCTTCCTTCCTTTCTTCGTCACACCGAACAAGACATTCCCGCCGACTTTGGTTGTCACTTGCCGAATCTCTGTCCTCTCTGGACGGCATGGGAACGCCTAAGACGCGGCTCTTCTGACTTCGCCGACCGTTGGCGGAATCGGCAATTTGAAGTCGAGGAAACCTTCCTTCCTTCCTTTCTCCGCCACATCGAACCAGACATTCCCGCCGACTTTGGCTGTCACTTGCCGAATCTCTGTCCTCTCTCGACAACGTGTGAACGCCTAAGCCGCGGCTTTTCTGACTTCGCCGATCGTCGGCGGAATCGGCAACTTGAAGTCGAAGAAACATTCCTTCCTTCCTTTCTCCGCAACATCGAACCAGACATTGCCGCCGACTTTTTGGTTGTCACTTGCCGAATCTCTGTCATCTCTGGACAAACTTGGAACGTTTCAGCCGCAGTTCATCTGACTTCGCCGACCGTCGGCGGAATCGGCAATTTGAAGTCGAAGAAACCTTCCTTCCTTCCTTTCTTCGTCACACCGAACAAGACATTCCCGCCGACTTTTTGGTTGTCACTTGCCGAATCTCTGTCCTCTCTGAACAACGTTGGAACGTTTCGGCCGCAGCTCATCTGACTTCGCCGACCGTCGGCGGAATCGGCAATTTGAAGTCGAAGAAACCTTCCTTCCTTTCTCATTCACATAGAACCAGATATTCCCCCCGACTATGGCTGTCACTTGCAAAATCTCTGTCCTCTGTGGACGGTGTGCGAACGCCTCAGCCGCGGCTCCTCTGACTTCGCCGATCGTCGGCGGAATCGGCAATTTGAAGTCGAAGAAACCTTCCTTCCTTCCTTTCTCCGCCACACCAAACCAGACATTCCCGCCGACTTTAGGTGTCTTTTGCCGAATCTTTGTCCTCTCTGGACGGCGTGGGAACGCTTGAGCCGCAGCTCTTCTGACTTCGCCGATCGTCGGCGGAATCGGGAATTTGAAGTCGAAGAAACCTTCCTTCCTTCCTTTCTCCGCCACACCAAACCAGACATTCCCGCCGACTTTAGGTGTCTTTTGCCGAATCTCTGTCCTCTCTGGACAACGTGGGAACGCCTGAGCCGCGGCTTTTCTGACTTCGCCGATCGTCGGCGGAATCGGCAATTTGAAGTCGAAGAAACTTTCCTTCCTTCCTTTCTCCGCCACATCGAACCAGACATTCCCGCCGACTTTGGCTGTCACTTGCCGAATCTCAGTCCTCTCTGGACGCCGTGGGAACGCCTAAGCCGCGGCTTTTCTGACTTCGCCGATCGTCGGCGGAATCGGCAATTTGAAGTCGAAGAAGCCTTCCTTCCTTCCTTTCTCTGCCACACCAAACCAGACATTCCTGCCGACTTTGACTGTCTTTTGCCGAATCTTTGTCCTCTCTCGACGGCGTTGGAACGTCTCAGCCGCAGCTCTGCTGACTGCGCCGATCGTCGGCGGAATCGGCAATTTGAAGTCGAAGAAACTTTCCTTCCTTCCTTTTTCCGCCACATCGAACCAGACATTCCCGCGGACTTTGGTTGTCACTTGCCGAATCTCTGTCCTCTCTCGACAACGTGGGAACGCCTAAGCCGCGGCTTTTCTGACTTCGCCGATCGTCGGCGGAATCGGCAATTTGAAGTCGAAGAAACTTTCCTTCCTTCCTTTCTCCGCCACATCGAACCAGACATTCCCGCCGACTTTGGCTGTCACTTGCCGAATCTCTGTCCTCTCTTGACAACGTTGGAATGCCTGAGCCGCAGCTCTTCTGACTTCGCCGACCGTCGGCGGAATCGGCAATTTGAAGTCGAAGAAACCTTCCTTCCTTCCTTTCTTCGTCACACCGAACAAGACATTCCCGCCGATTTTGACTGTAACTTGCCGAATCTCTGTCCTCTCTGGACGGCGTTAAAAACGTCTCAGCCGCAGCTCTTCTGACTTCGCCGACCGTTGGCTGAGTCGGATATATGAAGTCGAAGAAACTTTCCTTCCTTCCTTTCTCCGCCACATCGAACCAGACATTCCCGCCGACTTTGGCTGTCACTTGCCGAATCTCTGTCCTCTCTCGACAACGTCGGAACGCCTGAGCCGCGGCTTTTCTGACTTCGCCGATCGTCGGCGGAATCGGCAATTTGAAGTCGAAGAAACTTTCCTTCGTTCCTTTCTCCGCCACATCGAACCAGACATTCCCGCCGACTTTGGCTGTCACTTGCCGAATCTCTGTCCTCTCTGGACAACGTTGGAACGCCTGAGCCGCAGCTCTTCTGACTTTCCCGACCGTCGGCGGAATCGGCAATTTGAAGTCGAAGAAACTTTCCTTCCTTCCTTTCTCCGCCACATCGAACCAGACATTCCCGCCGACTTTGGCTGTCACTTGCCGAATCTCTGTCCTCTCTGGACGGCGTGGGAACGCCTGAGCCGCGGCTTTTCTGACTTCGCCGATCTTCGGCGGAATCGGCAATTTGAAGTCGAAGAAAAATTCCTTCCTTCCTTACTCCGCCACATCGAACCAGACATTCCCGCCGACTTTGGCTGTCACTTGCCGAATCTCTGTCCTCTCTGCACGGCGTGGGAACGCCTGAGCCGCAGCTTTTCTGACTTCGCCGACCGTCAGCGAAATCGGCAATTTGAAGTCGAAGAAACCTTCCTTCCTTTCTCATTCACATAGAACCAGACATTCCCGCCGACTTTTTGGTTGTCACTTTCCGAATCTCTGTCCTCTCTTGGCGGCGTTGGAACGCCTGAGCCGCAGCTCTTCTGACTTCGTTGACCGTCGGCGGAATCGGCAATTTGAAGTCGAAGAAACCTTCCTTCCTTCCTTTCTCCTTCACATAGAACCAGACATTCCCGCCGACTTTGGCTGTCACTTGCCGAATCTGTGTCCTCTCTTGGCGGCGTTGGAACGCCTCATCCGCGGCTCCTTTGACTTCGCCGATCGTCGGCGGAATCGGCAATTTGAAGTCGAAGAAACCTTCCTTCCTTCCTTTCTTCGTCACACCGAACAAGACATTCCCGCCGACTTTGGTTGTCACTTGCCGAATCTCTGTCCTCTCTGGACGGCGTTGGAACGCCTGAGCCGCAGCTTTTCTGACTTCGCCGACCGTCGGCGGAATCGGCAATTTGAAGTCGAAGAAACCTTCCTTCCTTCCTTTCTTCGTCACACCAAACCAGACATTCCGGCCGACTTTGACTGTCACTTGCCGTATCTCTGTCTTCTCTGGACGGCGTGGGAACGCCTGAGCCGCAGCTCTTCTGACTTCGCCGATCGTCGGCGGAATCGGCAATTTGAAGTCGAAGAAACCTTCCTTCTTTAATTTCTCCGCCACATTGAACCAGACATTCCCGCCAACTTTGGCTGTCACTTGCCGAATCTCAGTCCTCTCTCGACAACGTGGGAACGCCTGAGCCGCGGCTTTTCTGACTTCGCCGATCGTCGGCGGAATCGGCAATTTGAAGTCGAAGAAACTTTCCTTCCTTCCTTTCTCCGCCACATCGAACCAGACATTCCCGCCGACTTTGGCTGTCACTTGCCGTATCTCTGTCCTCTCTGGACGGCGTGGGAACGCCTGAGCCGCGGCTTTTCTGACTTCGCCGATCTTCGGCGGAATCGGCAATTTGAAGTCGAAGAAAAATTCCTTCCTTCCTTACTCCGCCACATCGAACCAGACATTCCCGCCGACTTTGGCTGTCACTTGCCGAATCTCTGTCCTCTCTGCACGGCGTGGGAACGCCTGAGCCGCAGCTTTTCTGACTTCGCCGACCGTCAGCGAAATCGGCAATTTGAAGTCGAAGAAACCTTCCTTCCTTTCTCATTCACATAGAACCAGACATTCCCGCCGACTTTTTGGTTGTCACTTTCCGAATCTCTGTCCTCTCTTGGCGGCGTTGGAACGCCTGAGCCGCAGCTCTTCTGACTTCGTTGACCGTCGGCGGAATCGGCAATTTGAAGTCGAAGAAACCTTCCTTCCTTCCTTTCTCCTTCACATAGAACCAGACATTCCCGCCGACTTTGGCTGTCACTTGCCGAATCTGTGTCCTCTCTTGGCGGCGTTGGAACGCCTCATCCGCGGCTCCTTTGACTTCGCCGATCGTCGGCGGAATCGGCAATTTGAAGTCGAAGAAACCTTCCTTCCTTCCTTTCTTCGTCACACCGAACAAGACATTCCCGCCGACTTTGGTTGTCACTTGCCGAATCTCTGTCCTCTCTGGACGGCGTTGGAACGCCTGAGCCGCAGCTTTTCTGACTTCGCCGACCGTCGGCGGAATCGGCAATTTGAAGTCGAAGAAACCTTCCTTCCTTCCTTTCTTCGTCACACCAAACCAGACATTCCGGCCGACTTTGACTGTCACTTGCCGTATCTCTGTCTTCTCTGGACGGCGTGGGAACGCCTGAGCCGCAGCTCTTCTGACTTCGCCGATCGTCGGCGGAATCGGCAATTTGAAGTCGAAGAAACCTTCCTTCTTTAATTTCTCCGCCACATTGAACCAGACATTCCCGCCAACTTTGGCTGTCACTTGCCGAATCTCAGTCCTCTCTCGACAACGTGGGAACGCCTGAGCCGCGGCTTTTCTGACTTCGCCGATCGTCGGCGGAATCGGCAATTTGAAGTCGAAGAAACTTTCCTTCCTTCCTTTCTCCGCCACATCGAACCAGACATTCCCGCCGACTTTGGCTGTCACTTGCCGAATCTCTGTCCTCTCTGGACAACGTTGGAACGCCTGAGCCGCAGCTCTTCTGACTTCGCCGACCGTCGGCGGAATCGGCAATTTGAAGTCGAAGAAACCTTCCTTCCTTCCTTTCTTCGTCACACCGAACCAGACATTCCCGCCGATTTTGACTGTCACTTGCCGAATCTCTGTCCTCTCTGGACGGCGTTGGAACGTCTCAGCCGCAGCTCTGCTGACTTCGCCGACCGTTGGCTGAGTCGGATATTTGAAGTCGAAGAAACTTTCCTTCCTTCCTTTCTCCGCAACATCGAACCAGACATTGCCGCCGACTTTTTGGTTGTCACTTGCCGAATCTCTGTCATCTCTGGACAAACTTGGAACGTTTGAGCCGCAGTTCATCTGACTTCGCCGACCGTCGGCGGAATCGGCAATTTGAAGTGGAAGAAACTTTCCTTCCTTCCTTTCTCCGCAACATCGAACCAGACATTCACGCCGACTTTTTGGTTGTCACTTGCCGAATCTCTGTCCTCTCTGAACAACGTTGGAACGTTTGAGCCGCAGCTCATCTGACTTCGCCGACCGTCGGCGGAATCGGCAATTTGAAGTCGAAGAAACCTTCCTTCCTTTCTCATTCACATAGAACCAGATATTCCCCCCGACTATGGCTGTCACTTGCAAAATCTCTGTCCTCTGTGGACGGTGTGCGAACGCCTCAGCCACGGCTCCTCTGACTTCGCCGATCGTCGGCGGAATCGGCAATTTGAAGTCGAAGAAACCTTCCTTCCTTCCTTTCTCCGCCACACCAAACCAGACATTCCCGCCGACTTTGACTGTCTTTTGCCGAATCTTTGCACTCTCTCGACGGCGTTGGAACGTCTCAGCCGCAGCTCTGCTGACTGCGCCGATCGTCGGCGGAATCGGCAATTTGAAGTCGAAGAAACTTTCCTTCCTTCCTTTTTCCGCCACATCGAACCAGACATTCCCGCCGACTTTGGCTGTCACTTGCCGAATCTCTGTCCTCTCTCGACAACGTGGGAACGCCTAAGCCGCGGCTTTTCTGACTTCGCCGATCGTCGGCGGAATCGGCAATTTGAAGTCGAAGAAACTTTCCTTCCTTCCTTTCTCCGCCACACCGAAATAGACATTCCCGCCGACTTTGGCTGTCACTTGCCGAATCTCTGTCCTCTCTGGACAACGTTGGAATGCCTGAGCCGCAGCCCATCTGACTTCGCCGACCGTCGGCGGAATCGGCAATTTGAAGTCGAAGAAACCTTCCTTCCTTCCTTCCTTTCTTCGTCACACCGAACAAGACATTCCCGCCGATTTTGACTGTCACTTGCCGAATCTCTGTCCTCTCTGGACGGCGTTGGAACGTCTCAGCCGCAGCTCTTCTGACTTCGCCGACCGTTGGCTGAGTCGGATATATGAAGTCGAAGAAACTTTCCTTCCTTCCTTTCTCCGCCACATCGAACCAGACATTCCCGCCGACTTTGGCTGTCACTTGCCGAATCTCTGTCCTCTTTCGACAACGTTGGAACGCCTGAGCCGCAGCTCTTCTGACTTTCCCGACCGTCGGCGGAATCGGCAATTTGAAGTCGAAGAAACCTTCCTTCCTTCCTTTCTTCGTCACACCGAACCAGACATTCCCGCCGATTTTGACTGTCACTTGCCGAATCTCTGTCCTCTCTGGACGGCGTTGGAACGTCTCAGCCGCAGCTCTGCTGACTTCGCCGACCGTTGGCTGAGTCGGATATTTGAAGTCGAAGAAACTTTCCTTCCTTCCTTTCTCCGCAACATCGAACCAGACATTGCCGCCGACTTTTTGGTTGTCACTTGCCGAATCTCTGTCATCTCTGGACAAACTTGGAACGTTTGAGCCGCAGTTCATCTGACTTCGCCGACCGTCGGCGGAATCGGCAATTTGAAGTGGAAGAAACTTTCCTTCCTTCCTTTCTCCGCAACATCGAACCAGACATTCACGCCGACTTTTTGGTTGTCACTTGCCGAATCTCTGTCCTCTCTGAACAACGTTGGAACGTTTGAGCCGCAGCTCATCTGACTTCGCCGACCGTCGGCGGAATCGGCAATTTGAAGTCGAAGAAACCTTCCTTCCTTTCTCATTCACATAGAACCAGATATTCCCCCCGACTATGGCTGTCACTTGCAAAATCTCTGTCCTCTGTGGACGGTGTGCGAACGCCTCAGCCACGGCTCCTCTGACTTCGCCGATCGTCGGCGGAATCGGCAATTTGAAGTCGAAGAAACCTTCCTTCCTTCCTTTCTCCGCCACACCAAACCAGACATTCCCGCCGACTTTGACTGTCTTTTGCCGAATCTTTGCACTCTCTCGACGGCGTTGGAACGTCTCAGCCGCAGCTCTGCTGACTGCGCCGATCGTCGGCGGAATCGGCAATTTGAAGTCGAAGAAACTTTCCTTCCTTCCTTTTTCCGCCACATCGAACCAGACATTCCCGCCGACTTTGGCTGTCACTTGCCGAATCTCTGTCCTCTCTCGACAACGTGGGAACGCCTAAGCCGCGGCTTTTCTGACTTCGCCGATCGTCGGCGGAATCGGCAATTTGAAGTCGAAGAAACTTTCCTTCCTTCCTTTCTCCGCCACACCGAAATAGACATTCCCGCCGACTTTGGCTGTCACTTGCCGAATCTCTGTCCTCTCTGGACAACGTTGGAATGCCTGAGCCGCAGCCCATCTGACTTCGCCGACCGTCGGCGGAATCGGCAATTTGAAGTCGAAGAAACCTTCCTTCCTTCCTTCCTTTCTTCGTCACACCGAACAAGACATTCCCGCCGATTTTGACTGTCACTTGCCGAATCTCTGTCCTCTCTGGACGGCGTTGGAACGTCTCAGCCGCAGCTCTTCTGACTTCGCCGACCGTTGGCTGAGTCGGATATATGAAGTCGAAGAAACTTTCCTTCCTTCCTTTCTCCGCCACATCGAACCAGACATTCCCGCCGACTTTGGCTGTCACTTGCCGAATCTCTGTCCTCTTTCGACAACGTTGGAACGCCTGAGCCGCAGCTCTTCTGACTTTCCCGACCGTCGGCGGAATCGGCAATTTGAAGTCGAAGAAACTTTCCTTCCTTCCTTTCTCCGCCACATCGAACCAGACATTCCCGCCGACTTTGGCTGTCACTTGCCGAATCTCTGTCCTCTTTCGACAACGTTGGAACGCCTGAGCCGCAGCTCTTCTGACTTCGCCGACCGTCGGCGGAATCGGCAATTTGAAGTCGAAGAAACCTTCCTTCCTTCCTTTCTTCGTCACACCGAACCAGACATTCCCGCCGATTTTGACTGTCACTTGCCGAATCTCTGTCCTCTCTGGACGGCGTTGGAACGTCTCAGCCGCAGCTCTGCTGACTTCGCCGACCGTTGGCTGAGTCGGATATTTGAAGTCGAAGAAACTTTCCTTCCTTCCTTTCTCCGCAACATCGAACCAGACATTCCCGCCGATTTTGACTGTCACTTGCCGAATCTCTGTCCTCTCTGGACGGCGTTGGAACGTCTCAGCCGCAGCTCTGCTGACTTCGCCGACCGTTGGCTGAGTCGGATATTTGAAGTCGAAGAAACTTTCCTTCCTTCCTTTCTCCGCAACATCGAACCAGACATTGCCGCCGACTTTTGGTTGGCACTTGCCGAATCTCTGTCATCTCTGGACAAACTTGGAACGTTTGAGCCGCAGTTCATCTGACTTCGCCGACCGTCGGCGGAATCGGCAATTTGAAGTGGAAGAAACTTTCCTTCCTTCCTTTCTCCGCAACATCGAACCAGACATTCACGCCGACTTTTTGGTTGTCACTTGCCGAATCTCTGTCCTCTCTGAACAACGTTGGAACGTTTGAGCCGCAGCTCATCTGACTTCGCCGACCGTCGGCGGAATCGGCAATTTGAAGTCGAAGAAACCTTCCTTCCTTTCTCATTCACATAGAACCAGATATTCCCCCCGACTATGGCTGTCACTTGCAAAATCTCTGTCCTCTGTGGACGGTGTGCGAACGCCTCAGCCGCGGCTCCTCTGACTTCGCCGATCGTCGGCGGAATCGGCAATTTGAAGTCGAAGAAACCTTCCTTCCTTCCTTTCTCCGCCACACCAAACCAGACATTCCCGCCGACTTTGACTGTCTTTTGCCGAATCTTTGCACTCTCTCGACGGCGTTGGAACGTCTCAGCCGCAGCTCTGCTGACTGCGCCGATCGTCGGCGGAATCGGCAATTTGAAGTCGAAGAAACTTTCCTTCCTTCCTTTTTCCGCCACATCGAACCAGACATTCCCGCCGACTTTGGCTGTCACTTGCCGAATCTCTGTCCTCTCTCGACAACGTGGGAACGCCTAAGCCGCGGCTTTTCTGACTTCGCCGATCGTCGGCGGAATCGGCAATTTGAAGTCGAAGAAACTTTCCTTCCTTCCTTTCTCCGCCACACCGAAATAGACATTCCCGCCGACTTTGGCTGTCACTTGCCGAATCTCTGTCCTCTCTGGACAACGTTGGAATGCCTGAGCCGCAGCCCATCTGACTTCGCCGACCGTCGGCGGAATCGGCAATTTGAAGTCGAAGAAACCTTCCTTCCTTCCTTCCTTTCTTCGTCACACCGAACCAGACATTCCCGCCGATTTTGACTGTCACTTGCCGAATCTCTGTCCTCTCTGGACGGCGTTGGAACGTCTCAGCCGCAGCTCTTCTGACTTCGCCGACCGTTGGCTGAGTCGGATATATGAAGTCGAAGAAACTTTCCTTCCTTCCTTTCTCCGCCACATCGAACCAGACATTCCCGCCGACTTTGGCTGTCACTTGCCGAATCTCTGTCCTCTTTCGACAACGTTGGAACGCCTGAGCCGCAGCTCTTCTGACTTTCCCGACCGTCGGCGGAATCGGCAATTTGAAGTCGAAGAAACTTTCCTTCCTTCCTTTCTCCGCCACATCGAACCAGACATTCCCGCCGACTTTGGCTGTCACTTGCCGAATCTCTGTCCTCTCTGGACAACGTTGGAACGCCTGAGCCGCAGCTCTTCTGACTTCGCCGACCGTCGGCGGAATCGGCAATTTGAAGTCGAAGAAACCTTCCTTCCTTCCTTTCTTCGTCACACCGAACCAGACATTCCCGCCGATTTTGACTGTCACTTGCCGAATCTCTGTCCTCTCTGGACGGCGTTGGAACGTCTCAGCCGCAGCTCTGCTGACTTCGCCGACCGTTGGCTGAGTCGGATATTTGAAGTCGAAGAAACTTTCCTTCCTTCCTTTCTCCGCAACATCGAACCAGACATTGCCGCCGACTTTTTGGTTGTCACTTGCCGAATCTCTGTCATCTCTGGACAAACTTGGAACGTTTGAGCCGCAGTTCATCTGACTTCGCCGACCGTCGGCGGAATCGGCAATTTGAAGTGGAAGAAACTTTCCTTCCTTCCTTTCTCCGCAACATCGAACCAGACATTCACGCCGACTTTTTGGTTGTCACTTGCCGAATCTCTGTCCTCTCTGAACAACGTTGGAACGTTTGAGCCGCAGCTCATCTGACTTCGCCGACCGTCGGCGGAATCGGCAATTTGAAGTCGAAGAAACCTTCCTTCCTTTCTCCTTTACATAGAACCAGATATTCCCGCCGACTTTGGCTGTCACTTGCCGAATCTCTGTCCTCTCTGAGCGTAGTGGGAACGCCTTTGCCGCGGCTCCTCTGACTTCGCCGATCGTCGGCGGAATCGGCAATTTGAAGTCGAAGAAACCTTCATTCCTTCCTTTCTCCGCCACACCGAACCAGACATTCCCGCCGACTTTGACTGTCTTTTGCCGAATCTTTGCACTCTCTCGACGGCGTTGGAACGTCTCAGCCGCAGCTCTGCTGACTGCGCCGATCGTCGGCGGAATCGGCAATTTGAAGTCGAAGAAACTTTCCTTCCTTCCTTTTTCCGCCACATCGAACCAGACATTCCCGCCGACTTTGGCTGTCACTTGCCGAATCTCTGTCCTCTCTCGACAACGTGGGAACGCCTAAGCCGCGGCTTTTCTGACTTCGCCGATCGTCGGCGGAATCGGCAATTTGAAGTCGAAGAAACTTTCCTTCCTTCCTTTCTCCGCCACACCGAAATAGACATTCCCGCCGACTTTGGCTGTCACTTGCCGAATCTCTGTCCTCTCTGGACAACGTTGGAATGCCTGAGCCGCAGCCCATATGACTTCGCCGACCGTCGGCGGAATCGGCAATTTGAAGTCGAAGAAACCTTCCTTCCTTCCTTCCTTTCTTCGTCACACCGAACAAGGCATTCCCGCCGATTTTGACTGTCACTTGCCGAATCTCTGTCCTCTCTGGACGGCGTTGGAACGTCTCAGCCGCAGCTCTTCTGACTTCGCCGACCGTTGGCTGAGTCGGATATATGAAGTCGAAGAAACTTTCCTTCCTTCCTTTCTCCGCCACATCGAACCAGACATTCCCGCCGACTTTGGCTGTCACTTGCCGAATCTCTGTCCTCTTTCGACAACGTTGGAACGCCTGAGCCGCAGCTCTTCTGACTTTCCCGACCGTCGGCGGAATCGGCAATTTGAAGTCGAAGAAACTTTCCTTCCTTCCTTTCTCCGCCACATCGAACCAGACATTCCCGCCGACTTTGGCTGTCACTTGCCGTATCTCTGTCCTCTCTGGACGGCGTGGGAACGCCTGAGCCGCAGCTTTTCTGACTTCGCCGATCTTCGGCGGAATCGGCAATTTGAAGTCGAAGAAAAAATTCCTTCCTTCCTTACTCCGCCACATCGAACCAGACATTCCCGCCGACTTTGGCTGTCACTTGCCGAATCTCTGTCCTCTCTGCACGGCGTGGGAACGCCTGAGCCGCGGCTTTTCTGACTTCGCCGACCGTCAGCGAAATCAGCAATTTGAAGTCGAAGAAACCTTCCTTCCTTTCTCATTCACATAGAACCAGACATTCCCGCCGACTTTTTGGTTGTCACTTTCCGAATCTCTGTCATCTCTTGGCGGCGTTGGAACGCCTGAGCCGCAGCTCTTCTGACTTAGCCGACCGTCGGCGGAATCGGCAATTTGAAGTCGAAGAAACCTTCCTTCCTTCCTTTCTCCTTCACATAGAACCAGACATTCCCGCCGACTTTGGCTGTCACTTGCCGAATCTGTGTCCTCTCTTGGCGGCGTTGGAACGCCTCAGCCGCGGCTCTTCTGACTTCGCCGACCGTTGGCGGAATCGGCAATTTGAAGTCGAGGAAACCTTCCTTCCTTCGTTTCTCCACCACATCGAACCAGACATTCCCGCCGACTTTGGTTGTCACTTGCCGAATCTCTGTCCTCTCTGGACGGCATGGGAACGCCTAAGACGCGGCTCTTCTGACTTCGCCGACCGTTGGCGGAATCGGCAATTTGAAGTCGAGGAAACCTTCCTTCCTTCGTTTCTCCAACACATCGAACCAGACATTCCCGCGACTTTGTCTGTCACTTGCCGAATCTCTGTCCTCTCTGGACAACGCGGGAACGCCTAAGACGCGGCTCTTCTGACTTCGCCGATCGACGGCGGAATCGGCAATTTAAAGTCGAAGAAACCTTCATTCCTTAATTTCTCCTTCACATAGAACCAGACATTCCCGCCGATTTTGACTGTCACTTGGCGTATCTCTGTCCTCTCTGGACGGCGTGGGAACGCCTGAGCCGCGGCTTTTCTGACTTCGCCGACCGTCAGCGGAATCGGCAATTTGAAGTCGAAGAAACCGTCCTTCCTTCCTTTCTCCGTCACATAGAACCAGACATTCCCGCCGACTTTGGCTGTCACTTGCCGAATCTCTGTCCTCTCTTGGCGGCGTTGGAACGCCTCAGCCGCGGCTTTTCTGACTTCGCCGATCGTCGGCGGAATCGGCAATTTGAAGTCGAAGAAAAATTCCTTCCTTCCTTTCTCCGCCACATCGAACCAGACATTCCCGCCGACTTTGGCTGTCACTTGCCGAATCTCTGTCCTCTCTGGACAACGTGGGAACGCCTGAGCCGCGGCTTTTCTGACTTCGCCGATCGTCGGCGGAATCGGCAATTTGAAGTCGAAGAAACTTTCCTTCCTTACTTTTTCCGCCACATCGAACCAGACATTCCCGCCGACTTTGGCTGTCACTTGCCGAATCTCTCTCCTCTCTGGACGGCATGGGAACGCCTAAGACGCAGCTCTTCTGACTTCGCCGATCGACGGCGAAATCGGCAATTTGAAAGTCGAAGAAGAAACTTTCATTCCTTAATTTCTCCGCCACATCGAACCAGACATTCCTGCCGACTTTTTGGATGTCACTTGCCAAATCTCTGTCCTCTCTGGACAGCGTTGGAACGCCTCAGCCGCAGCTCTTCTGACTTCGCCGACCGTCGGCGGAATCGGCAATTTGAAGTCGAAGAAAAATTCCTTCCTAAATTTCTCCGCCACACCGAACCAGACATTCCCGCCGACCTTGGCTGTCACCTGCCGAATCTCTGTCCTCTCTGGGCGGAGTTGGAATTCCAGCCGCAGCTCTTCTGACTTCGCCGACCGTCGGCGGAATCGGCAATTTGAAGTCGAAGAAACCTTCCTTCCTTCCTTTCTCCGCCACACCGAACCAGACATTCCCGGCGACCTTGGTTGTCACTTGCCGAATCTCTGTCCTCTCTGGGCGGAGTTGGAATTCCAGCCGCAGCTCTTCTGACTTCGCCGACCGTCGGCGGAATCGGCAATTTGAAGTCGAAGAAACCTTCCTTCTTTAATTTCTCCTTCACATAGAACCAGACATTCCCGCCGACTTTGGTTGTCACTTGCCGAATCTCTGTCCTCTCTGGACAGCGTTGGAACGTTTGAGCCGCAGCTCTTCTGACTTCGCCGATCGTCGGCGGAATCGGCAATTTGAAGTCGAAGAAAATTTCCTTCCTTAATTTCTCCTGCACATCGAACAAGACATTCCCGCCGACTTTGGCTGTCACTTGCCGAATCTCTGTCCTCTCTGGAAAACGTGGGAACGCCTGAGCCGCGGCTTTTCTGACTTCGCCGACCGTCGGCGAAATCGGCAATTTGAAGTCGAAGAAACTTTCCTTCCTTCCTTTCTCCGCCACATCGAACCAGACATTCCCGCCGACTTTGGCTGTCACTTGCCGAATCTCAGTCCTCTGTGGACGGCGTTGGAACGTCTCAGCCGCAGCTCTTCTGACTTCGCCGATCGACGGCGGAATCGGCAATTTGAAGTCGAAGAAACCTTCCTTTCTCCGCCACACCGAACCAGACATTGCCGCGGACTTTGGCTGTCACTTGCCGAATCTCTGTCCTCTCTGGGCGGCGTGGGAACGACTAAGACGCGGCTCTTCTGACTTCGCCGATCGTCGGCGGAATCGGCAATTTGAAGTCGAAGAAACCTTCCTTCCTTCCTTTCTCCGCCACATCGAACCAGACATTCCCGCCGACTTTGGTTGTCACTTGACAAATCTCTGTCCTCTCTGGGCGGCATGGGAACGCCTCAGCTGCAGCTCTTCTGACTTCGCCGACCATCGGCTGAGTCGGCAATTTGAAGTCGAAGAAACCTTCCTTCCTTCCTTTCTCCTTCACATAGAACCAGACATTCCCGCCGACTTTGGTTGTCACTTACCGAATCTCTGTCCTCTCTGGACTTCGTTGGAACGTTTGAGCCGCAGCTCTTCTGACTTCGCCGATCGTCGGCGGAATCGCCAATTTGAAGTCGAAGAAACCTTCCTTCCTTTCTCCTTCACATAGAACCAGACATTCCCGCCGACTTTGGCTGTCACTTGCCGAAGCTCTGTCCTCTCTGGGCGGCGTTGGTATTCCTGAGCCGCAGCTCTTCTGACTTCGCCGATCGTCGGCGGAATCGCCAATTTGAAGTCGAAGAAACCTTCCTTTCTTTCTCCTTCACATAGAACCAGACATTCCCGCCGACTTTGGTTGTCACTTGCCGTATCTCTGTCCTCTCTGGACGGCGTGGGAGCGCCTGAGCCGCGGCTCCTTTGAGTTCGCCGATCGTCGGCGGAATCGGCAATTTGAAGTCGAAGAAAAATTCCTTCCTTCCTTTCTCCGCCACATCGAACCAGACATTCCCGGCGACTTTGGCTGTCACTTGCCGAATCTCTGTCCTCTCTGGACAACGTGGGAACGCCTGAGCCGCGGCTTTTCTGACTTCGCCGATCGTCGGCGGAATCGGCAATTTGAAGTCGAAAAAACTTTCCTTCCTTACTTTTTCCGCCACATCGAACCAGACATTCCCGCCGACTTTGGCTGTCACTTGCCGAATCTCAGTCCTCTCTGGACGGCGTTTGAACGCCTGAGCCGCAGCTCATCTGACTTCGCCGACCGTCGGCGGAATCGGCAATTTGAAGTCGAAGAAAACTTCCTTCCTTCCTTTCTCCGCCACATCGAACCAGACATTCCCGCCGACTTTGGCTGTCACTTGCCGAATCTCTGTCCTCTCTGGACGGCATGGGAACACCTAAGACGCGGCTCTTCTGACTTCGCCGATCGACGGCGAAATCGGCAATTTAAAGTCGAAGAAACTTTCATTCCTTAATTTCTCCGCCACATCGAACCAGACATTCCTGCCGACTTTTTGGATGTCACTTGCCAAATCTCTGTCCTCTCTGGGCGGAGTTGGAATTCCAGCCGCAGCTCTTCTGACTTCGCCGACCGTCGGCGGAATCGGCAATTTGAAGTCGAAGAAACCTTCCTTCCTTCCTTTCTCCGCTACACCGAACAAGACATTGCCGGATTGCCGGCGACCTTGGTTGTCACTTGCCGAATCTCTGTCCTCTCTGGGCGGAGTTGGAATTCCAGCCGCAGCTCTTCTGACTTCGCCGACCGTCGGCGGAATCGGCAATTTGAAGTCGAAGAAACCTTCCTTCCTTTCTTTCTTCGTCACACCGAACAAGACATTCCCGCCGACTTTGGTTGTCACTTGCCGAATCTCTGTCCTTTCTGGACGGCGTTGGAACGCCTGAGCCGCGGTTCACCTGACTTCGCCGATCGTCGGTGGAATCGGCAATTTGAAGTCGAAGAAACCTTCCTTCTTTAATTTCTCCGCCACATAGAACCAGACATTCCCGCCGATTTTGACTGTCACTTGCCGAATCTCTGTCCTCTCTGGACAGCGTTGGAACGTTTGAGCCGCAGCTCTTCTGACTTCGCCGATCGTCGGCGGAATCGGCAATTTGAAGTCGAAGAAAATTTCCTTCCTTAATTTCTCCTGCACATCGAACCAGACATTCCCGCCGACTTTGGCTGTCACTTGCCGAATCTCTGTCCTCTCTGGACAACGTGGGAACGCCTGAGCCGCGGCTTTTCTGACTTCGCCGACCGTCGGCGAAATCGGCAATTTGAAGTCGAAGAAACCTTCCTTTCTCCGCCACACCGAACCAGACATTCCCGCGGACTTTGGCTGTCACTTGCCGAATCTCTGTCCTCTCTGGGCGGCGTGGGAACGACTGAGACGCGGCTCTTCTGACTTCCCCGACCGTCGGCGGAATCGGCAATTTGAAGTCGAAGAAACCTTCCTTCCTTCCTTTCTCCTTCACATAGAACCAGACATTCCCGCCGACTTTGGTTGTCACTTGCCGAATCTCTGTCCTCTCTCGACTTCGTTGGTATTCTTGAGCCGCAGCTCTTCTGACTTCGCCGACCGTCGGCTGAATCGACAAATTGAAGTCGAAGAAACCTTCCTTCCTTTCTTTCTCCGCCACATCGAACCAGACATTAACGCCGAATTTTTGGTTGTCACTTGCCGAATCTCTGTCCTCTGTGGTCAGCGTTGGAACGTTTGAGCCTGAGCTCATCTGACTTCGCCGATAGTCGGCGGAATCGGCAATTTGAAGTCGAAGAAACCTTCATTCCTTGATTTCTCCGCCACATCGAACCAGACATTCCCGCCGACTTTGGCTGTCACTTGCCGAATCTCTGTCCTCTCTGGACAACGTGGGAACGCCTGAGCCGCGGCTTTTTTGACTTCGCCGACCGTCGGCGAAATCGGCAATTTGAAGTCGAAGAAACCTTTCTTCCTTCCTTCCTTTTTCCGCCACATCGAACCAGACATTCCCGCCGACTTTGGTTGTCACTTGGCGAATCTCTGTCCTCTCTGGACTGCGTTGGAACGCCTGAGCCGCAGCTCTTCTGACTTCGCCGACCGTGGGCGGAATCGGCAATTTGAAGCCGAAGAAACCTTCCTTCCTTTCTCCGCCACACCGAACCAGACATTCCCGCCGACTTTGGTTGTCACTTGCCGAATCTCTGTCCTCTCTTGGCGGCGTTGGAACGCCTGAGCCGCAGCTCTTCTGACTTTCCCGACCGTCGGCGGAATCGGCAATTTGAAGTCGAAGAAACTTTCCTTCCTTCCTTTCTCCGCCACATCGAACCAGACATTCCCGCCGACTTTGGCTGTCACTTGCCGTATCTCTGTCCTCTCTGGACGGCGTGGGAACGCCTGAGCCGCGGCTTTTCTGACTTCGCCGATCGTCGGCGGAATCGGCAATTTGAAGTCGAAGAAACCTTCCTTCCTTCCTTTCTCCGCCACATCGAACCAGACATTCCCGCCGACTTTGGCTGTCACTTGCCGAATCTCTGTCCTCTCTGGACGGCGTGGGAACGCGCTAGCCGCGGCTTGTCTGACTTCGCCGACCGTCGGCGAAATCGGCAATTTGAAGTCGAAGAAACCTTCCTTCCTTTCTCTTTCACATAGAACCAGACATTCCCGCCGACTTTTTGGTTGTCACTTGCCGAATCTCTGTCTTCTCTGGGCGGCGCTGGAACGTCTGAGCCGCAGCTCTTCTGACTTCGCCGACCGTCGGCGGAATCGGCAATTTGAAGTCGAAGAAATCTTCCTTCCTTCCTTTCTCCTTCACATAGAACCAGACATTCCCGCCGACTTTGGCTGTCACTTGCCGAATCTCTGTCCTCTCTGAGCGTAGTGGGAACGCCTTTGCCGCGGCTCCTCTGACTTCGCCGATCGTCGGCGGAATCGGCAATTTGAAGTCGAAGAAACCTTCCTTCCTTCCTTTCTTCGTCACACCGAACAAGACATTCCCGCCGACTTTGGTTGTCACTTGCCGAATCTCTGTCCTCTCTGGACGGCGTTGGAACGCCTGAGCCGCAGCTTTTCTGACTTCGCCGACCGTCGGCGGAATCGGCAATTTGAAGTCGAAGAAACCTTCCTTCCTTTCTCCGCCACACCGAACCAGACATTCCCGCCGACTTTGGTTGTCACTTGCCGAATCTCTGTCCTCTCTGGACTGCGTTGGAACGCCTGAGCCGCAGCTCTTCTGACTTCGCCGACCGTGGGCGGAATCGGCAATTTGAAGCCGAAGAAACCTTCCTTCCTTTCTCCGCCACACCGAACCAGACATTCCCGCCGACTTTGGTTGTCACTTGCCGAATCTCTGTCCTCTCTTGGCGGCGTTGGAACGCCTGAGCCGCAGCTCTTCTGACTTCGCCGACCGTCGGCGGAATCGGCAATTTGAAGTCGAAGAAACTTTCCTTCCTTCCTTTCTCCGCCACATCGAACCAGACATTCCCGCCGACTTTGGCTGTCACTTGCCGTATCTCTGTCCTCTCTGGACGGCGTGGGAACGCCTGAGCCGCGGCTTTTCTGACTTCGCCGATCTTCGGCGGAATCGGCAATTTGAAGTCGAAGAAACCTTCCTTCCTTCCTTACTCCGCCACATCGAACCAGACATTCCCGCCGACTTTGGCTGTCACTTGCCGAATCTCTGTCCTCTCTGCACGGCGTGGGAACGCCTGAGCCGCAGCTTTTCTGACTTCGCCGACCGTCAGCGAAATCGGCAATTTGAAGTCGAAGAAACCTTCCTTCCTTTCTCATTCACATAGAACCAGACATTCCCGCCGACTTTTTGGTTGTCACTTTCCGAATCTCTGTCCTCTCTTGGCGGCGTTGGAACGCCTGAGCCGCAGCTCTTCTGACTTCGTTGACCGTCGGCGGAATCGGCAATTTGAAGTCGAAGAAACCTTCCTTCCTTCCTTTCTCCTTCACATAGAACCAGACATTCCCGCCGACTTTGGCTGTCACTTGCCGAATCTGTGTCCTCTCTTGGCGGCGTTGGAACGCCTCATCCGCGGCTCCTTTGACTTCGCCGATCGTCGGCGGAATCGGCAATTTGAAGTCGAAGAAACCTTCCTTCCTTCCTTTCTTCGTCACACCGAACAAGACATTCCCGCCGACTTTGGTTGTCACTTGCCGAATCTCTGTCCTCTCTGGACGGCGTTGGAACGCCTGAGCCGCAGCTTTTCTGACTTCGCCGACCGTCGGCGGAATCGGCAATTTGAAGTCGAAGAAACCTTCCTTCCTTCCTTTCTTCGTCACACCAAACCAGACATTCCGGCCGACTTTGACTGTCACTTGCCGTATCTCTGTCTTCTCTGGACGGCGTGGGAACGCCTGAGCCGCAGCTCTTCTGACTTCGCCGATCGTCGGCGGAATCGGCAATTTGAAGTCGAAGAAACCTTCCTTCATTAATTTCTCCGCCACATTGAACCAGACATTCCCGCCAACTTTGGCTGTCACTTGCCGAATCTCAGTCCTCTCTCGACAACGTGGGAACGCCTGAGCCGCGGCTTTTCTGACTTCGCCGATCGTCGGCGGAATCGGCAATTTGAAGTCGAAGAAACTTTCCTTCCTTCCTTTCTCCGCCACATCGAACCAGACATTCCCGCCGACTTTGGCTGTCACTTGCCGAATCTCTGTCCTCTCTGGACAACGTTGGAACGCCTGAGCCGCAGCTCTTCTGACTTCGCCGACCGTCGGCGGAATCGGCAATTTGAAGTCGAAGAAACCTTCCTTCCTTCCTTTCTTCGTCACACCGAACCAGACATTCCCGCCGATTTTGACTGTCACTTGCCGAATCTCTGTCCTCTCTGGACGGCGTTGGAACGTCTCAGCCGCAGCTCTGCTGACTTCGCCGACCGTTGGCTGAGTCGGATATTTGAAGTCGAAGAAACTTTCCTTCCTTCCTTTCTCCGCAACATCGAACCAGACATTGCCGCCGACTTTTTGGTTGTCACTTGCCGAATCTCTGTCATCTCTGGACAAACTTGGAACGTTTGAGCCGCAGTTCATCTGACTTCGCCGACCGTCGGCGGAATCGGCAATTTGAAGTCGAAGAAACCTTCCTTCCTTCCTTTCTCCGCCACATAGAACCAGACATTCCCGCCGACTTTTTGGTTGTCACTTGCCGAATCTCTGTCCTCTCTGGACAAGGTTGGAACGTTTGAGCCGCAGCTCATCTGACTTCGCCGACCGTCGGCGGAATCGGCAATTTGAAGTCGAAGAAACCTTCCTTCCTTTCTCATTCACATAGAACCAGATATTCCCCCCGACTATGGCTGTCACTTGCAAAATCTCTGTCCTCTGTGGACGGTGTGCGAACGCCTCAGCCGCGGCTCCTCTGACTTCGCCGATCGTCGGCGGAATCGGCAATTTGAAGTCGAAGAAACCTTCCTTCCTTCCTTTCTCCGCCACACCAAACCAGACATTCCCGCCGACTTTGACTGTCTTTTGCCGAATCTTTGCACTCTCTCGACGGCGTTGGAACGTCTCAGCCGCAGCTCTGCTGACTGCGCCGATCGTCGGCGGAATCGGCAATTTGAAGTCGAAGAAACTTTCCTTCCTTCCTTTTTCCGCCACATCGAACCAGACATTCCCGCCGACTTTGGCTGTCACTTGCCGAATCTCTGTCCTCTCTCGACAACGTTGGAACGCCTAAGCCGCGGCTTTTCTGACTTCGCCGATCGTCGGCGGAATCGGCAATTTGAAGTCGAAGAAACTTTCCTTCCTTCCTTTCTCCGCCACACCGAAATAGACATTCCCGCCGACTTTGGCTGTCACTTGCCGAATCTCTGTCCTCTCTCGACAACGTGGGAACGCCTGAGCCGCAGCTCTTCTGACTTCGCCGACCGTCGGCGGAATCGGCAATTTGAAGTCGAAGAAACCTTCCTTCCTTCCTTCCTTTCTTCGTCACACCGAACAAGACATTCCCGCCGATTTTGACTGTCACTTGCCGAATCTCTGTCCTCTCTGGACGGCGTTGGAACGTCTCAGCCGCAGCTCTTCTGACTTCGCCGACCGTCGGCTGAGTCGGATATTTGAAGTCGAAGAAACCTTCCTTCCTTCTTTTCTCCGCCACATCGAACCAGACATTCCCGCCGACTTTGACTGTCTTTTGCCGAATCTTTGTCCTCTTTCGACAACGTTGGAACGCCTGAGCCGCAGCTCTTCTGACTTTCCCGACCGTCGGCGGAATCGGCAATTTGAAGTCGAAGAAACTTTCCTTCCTTCCTTTCTCCGCCACATCGAACCAGACATTCCCGCCGACTTTGGCTGTCACTTGCCGAATCTCTGTCCTCTCTGGACAACGTTGGAACGCCTGAGCCGCAGCTCTTCTGACTTCGCCGACCGTCGGCGGAATCGGCAATTTGAAGTCGAAGAAACCTTCCTTCCTTCCTTTCTTCGTCACACCGAACCAGACATTCCCGCCGATTTTGACTGTCACTTGCCGAATCTCTGTCCTCTCTGGACGGCGTTGGAACGTCTCAGCCGCAGCTCTGCTGACTTCGCCGACCGTTGGCTGAGTCGGATATTTGAAGTCGAAGAAACTTTCCTTCCTTCCTTTCTCCGCAACATCGAACCAGACATTCCCGCCGATTTTGACTGTCACTTGCCGAATCTCTGTCCTCTCTGGACGGCGTTGGAACGTCTCAGCCGCAGCTCTGCTGACTTCGCCGACCGTTGGCTGAGTCGGATATTTGAAGTCGAAGAAACTTTCCTTCCTTCCTTTCTCCGCAACATCGAACCAGACATTGCCGCCGACTTTTGGTTGTCACTTGCCGAATCTCTGTCATCTCTGGACAAACTTGGAACGTTTGAGCCGCAGTTCATCTGACTTCGCCGACCGTCGGCGGAATCGGCAATTTGAAGTGGAAGAAACTTTCCTTCCTTCCTTTCTCCGCAACATCGAACCAGACATTCACGCCGACTTTTTGGTTGTCACTTGCCGAATCTCTGTCCTCTCTGAACAACGTTGGAACGTTTGAGCCGCAGCTCATCTGACTTCGCCGACCGTCGGCGGAATCGGCAATTTGAAGTCGAAGAAACCTTCCTTCCTTTCTCATTCACATAGAACCAGATATTCCCCCCGACTATGGCTGTCACTTGCAAAATCTCTGTCCTCTGTGGACGGTGTGCGAACGCCTCAGCCGCGGCTCCTCTGACTTCGCCGATCGTCGGCGAAATCGGCAATTTGAAGTCGAAGAAACCTTCCTTCCTTCCTTTCTCCGCCACACCAAACCAGACATTCCCGCCGACTTTGACTGTCTTTTGCCGAATCTTTGCACTCTCTCGACGGCGTTGGAACGTCTCAGCCGCAGCTCTGCTGACTGCGCCGATCGTCGGCGGAATCGGCAATTTGAAGTCGAAGAAACTTTCCTTCCTTCCTTTTTCCGCCACATCGAACCAGACATTCCCGCCGACTTTGGCTGTCACTTGCCGAATCTCTGTCCTCTCTCGACAACGTGGGAACGCCTAAGCCGCGGCTTTTCTGACTTCGCCGATCGTCGGCGGAATCGGCAATTTGAAGTCGAAGAAACTTTCCTTCCTTCCTTTCTCCGCCACACCGAAATAGACATTCCCGCCGACTTTGGCTGTCACTTGCCGAATCTCTGTCCTCTCTGGACAACTTTGGAATGCCTGAGCCGCAGCCCATCTGACTTCGCCGACCGTCGGCGGAATCGGCAATTTGAAGTCGAAGAAACCTTCCTTCCTTCCTTCCTTTCTTCGTCACACCGAACAAGACATTCCCGCCGATTTTGACTGTCACTTGCCGAATCTCTGTCCTCTCTGGACGGCGTTGGAACGTCTCAGCCGCAGCTCTTCTGACTTCGCCGACCGTTGGCTGAGTCGGATATATGAAGTCGAAGAAACTTTCCTTCCTTCCTTTCTCCGCCACATCGAACCAGACATTCCCGCCGACTTTGGCTGTCACTTGCCGTATCTCTGTCCTCTCTGGACGGCGTGGGAACGCCTGAGCCGCGGCTTTTCTGACTTCGCCGATCTTCGGCGGAATCGGCAATTTGAAGTCGAAGAAAAAATTCCTTCCTTCCTTACTCCGCCACATCGAACCAGACATTCCCGCCGACTTTGGCTGTCACTTGCCGAATCTCTGTCCTCTCTGCACGGCGTGGGAACGCCTGAGCCGCGGCTTTTCTGACTTCGCCGACCGTCAGCGAAATCAGCAATTTGAAGTCGAAGAAACCTTCCTTCCTTTCTCATTCACATAGAACCAGACATTCCCGCCGACTTTTTGGTTGTCAATTTCCGAATCTCTGGCATCTCTTGGCGGCGTTGGAACGCCTGAGCCGCAGCTCTTCTGACTTCGCCGACCGTCGGCGGAATCGGCAATTTGAAGTCGAAGAAACCTTCCTTCCTTCCTTTCTCCTTCACATAGAACCAGACATTCCGGCCGACTTTGGCTGTCACTTGCCGAATCTGTGTCCTCTCTTGGCGGCGTTGGAACGCCTCAGCCGCGGCTCCTTTGACTTCGCCGATCGTCGGGGGAATCGGCAATTTGAAGTCGAAGAAACCTTCCTTCCTTCCTTTCTTCGTCACACCGAACAAGACATTCCCGCCGACTTTGGTTGTCACTTGCCGAATCTCTGTCCTCTCTGGACGGCATGGGAACGCCTAAGACGCGGCTCTTCTGACTTCGCCGACCGTTGGCGGAATCGGCAATTTGAAGTCGAGGAAACCTTCCTTCCTTCGTTTCTCCACCACATCGAACCAGACATTCCCGCCGACTTTGGCTGTCACTTGCCGAATCTCTGTCCTCTCTGGACAACGCGGGAACGCCTAAGACGCGGCTCTTCTGACTTCGCCGATCGACGGCGGAATCGGCAATTTAAAGTCGAAGAAACCTTCATTCCTTAATTTCTCCTTCACATAGAACCAGACATTCCCGCCTATTTTGACTGTCACTTGGCGTATCTCTGTCCTCTCTTGGCGGCGTTGGAACGCCTGAGCCGCAGCTCTTCTGACTTCGCCGACCGTCGGCGAAATCGGCAATTTGAAGTCGAAGAAACCTTCCTTTCTCCGTCACATAGAACCAGACATTCCCGCCGACTTTGGCTGTCACTTGCCGAATCTCTGTCCTCTCTTGGCGGCGTTGGAACGCCTCAGCCGCGGCTTTTCTGACTTCGCCGATCGTCGGCGGAATCGGCAATTTGAAGTCGAAGAAAAATTCCTTCCTTCCTTTCTCCGCCACATCGAACCAGACATTCCCGCCGACTTTGGCTGTCACTTGCCGAATCTCTGTCCTCTCTGGACAACGTGGGAACGCCTGAGCCGCGGCTTTTCTGACTTCGCCGATCGTCGGCGGAATCGGCAATTTGAAGTCGAAGAAACTTTCCTTCCTTACTTTTTCCGCCACATCGAACCAGACATTCCCGCCGACTTTGGCTGTCACTTGCCGAATCTCTCTCCTCTCTGGACGGCATGGGAACGCCTAAGACGCAGCTCTTCTGACTTCGCCGATCGACGGCGAAATCGGCAATTTAAAGTCGAAGAAACTTTCATTCCTTAATTTCTCCGCCACATCGAACCAGACATTCCTGCCGACTTTTTGGATGTCACTTGCCAAATCTCTGTCCTCTCTGGACAGCGTTGGAACGCCTCAGCCGCAGCTCTTCTGACTTCGCCGACCGTCGGCGGAATCGGCAATTTGAAGTCGAAGAAAAATTCCTTCCTAAATTTCTCCGCCACACCGAACCAGACATTCCCGCCGACCTTGGCTGTCACCTGCCGAATCTCTGTCCTCTCTGGGCGGAGTTGGAATTCCAGCCGCAGCTCTTCTGACTTCGCCGACCGTCGGCGGAATCGGCAATTTGAAGTCGAAGAAACCTTCCTTCCTTCCTTTCTCCGCCACACCGAACCAGACATTCCCGGCGACCTTGGTTGTCACTTGCCGAATCTCTGTCCTCTCTGGGCGGAGTTGGAATTCCAGCCGCAGCTCTTCTGACTTCGCCGACCGTCGGCGGAATCGGCAATTTGAAGTCGAAGAAACCTTCCTTCTTTAATTTCTCCTTCACATAGAACCAGACATTCCCGCCGACTTTGGTTGTCACTTGCCGAATCTCTGTCCTCTCTGGACAGCGTTGGAACGTTTGAGCCGCAGCTCTTCTGACTTCGCCGATCGTCGGCGGAATCGGCAATTTGAAGTCGAAGAAAATTTCCTTCCTTAATTTCTCCTGCACATCGAACAAGACATTCCCGCCGACTTTGGCTGTCACTTGCCGAATCTCTGTCCTCTCTGGAAAACGTGGGAACGCCTGAGCCGCGGCTTTTCTGACTTCGCCGACCGTCGGCGAAATCGGCAATTTGAAGTCGAAGAAACCTTCCTTCCTTCCTTTCTCCGCCACATCGAACCAGACATTCCCGCCGACTTTGGCTGTCACTTGCCGAATCTCAGTCCTCTGTGGACGGCGTTGGAACGTCTCAGCCGCAGCTCTTCTGACTTCGCCGATCGACGGCGGAATCGGCAATTTGAAGTCGAAGAAACCTTCCTTTCTCCGCCACACCGAACCAGACATTGCCGCGGACTTTGGCTGTCACTTGCCGAATCTCTGTCCTCTCTTGGCGGCGTGGGAACGACTAAGACGCGGCTCTTCTGACTTCGCCGACCGTCGGCGGAATCGGCAATTCGAAGTCGAAGAAACCTTCCTTCCTTCCTTTCTCCGCCACATCGAACCAGACATTCCCGCCGACTTTGGTTGTCACTTGACAAATCTCTGTCCTCTCTGGGCGGCATGGGAACGCCTCAGCTGCAGCTCTTCTGACTTCGCCGACCATCGGCTGAGTCGGCAATTTGAAGTCGAAGAAACCTTCCTTCCTTCCTTTCTCCTTCACATAGAACCAGACATTCCCGCCGACTTTGGTTGTCACTTGCCGAATCTCTGTCCTCTCTGGACTTCGTTGGAACGTTTGAGCCGCAGCTCTTCTGACTTCGCCGACCGTGGGCGGAATCGGCAATTTGAAGCCGAAGAAACCTTCCTTCCTTTCTCCTTCACATAGAACCAGACATTCCCGCCGACTTTGGCTGTCACTTGCCGAAGCTCTGTCCTCTCTGGGCGGCGTTGGTATTCCTGAGCCGCAGCTCTTCTGACTTCGCCGATCGTCGGCGGAATCGCCAATTTGAAGTCGAAGAAACCTTCCTTTCTTTCTCCTTCACATAGAACCAGACATTCCCGCCGACTTTGGTTGTCACTTGCCGTATCTCTGTCCTCTCTGGACGGCGTGGGAGCGCCTGAGCCGCGGCTCCTTTGAGTTCGCCGATCGTCGGCGGAATCGGCAATTTGAAGTCGAAGAAAAATTCCTTCCTTCCTTTCTCCGCCACATCGAACCAGACATTCCCGGCGACTTTGGCTGTCACCTGCCGAATCTCTGTCCTCTCTGGACAAGTGGGAACGCCTGAGCCGCGGCTTTTCTGACTTCGCCGATCGTCGGCGGAATCGGCAATTTGAAGTCGAAAAAACTTTCCTTCCTTACTTTTTCCGCCACATCGAACCAGACATTCCCGCCGACATTGGCTGTCACTTGCCGAATCTCAGTCCTCTCTGGACGGCGTTTGAACGCCTGAGCCGCAGCTCATCTGACTTCGCCGACCGTCGGCGGAATCGGCAATTTGAAGTCGAAGAAAACTTCCTTCCTTCCTTTCTCCTTCACATCGAACCAGACATTCCCGCCGACTTTGGCTGTCACTTGCCGAATCTCTGTCCTCTCTGGACGGCATGGGAACACCTAAGACGCGGCTCTTCTGACTTCGCCGATCGACGGCGAAATCGGCAATTTAAAGTCGAAGAAACTTTCATTCCTTAATTTCTCCGCCACATCGAACCAGACATTCCTGCCGACTTTTTGGATGTCACTTGCCAAATCTCTGTCCTCTCTGGGCGGAGTTGGAATTCCAGCCGCAGCTCTTCTGACTTCGCCGACCGTCGGCGGAATCGGCAATTTGAAGTCGAAGAAACCTTCCTTCCTTCCTTTCTCCGCTACACCGAACCAGACATTGCCGGATTGCCGGCGACCTTGGTTGTCACTTGCCGAATCTCTGTCCTCTCTGGGCGGAGTTGGAATTCCAGCCGCAGCTCTTCTGACTTCGCCGACCGTCGGCGGAATCGGCAATTTGAAGTCGAAGAAACCTTCCTTCCTTTCTTTCTTCGTCACACCGAACAAGACATTCCCGCCGACTAAGAAAATTTCGCTCCTTAATTCTCTCTCACATAGAATCAGACATTCCCGCCTTTGGCTGTCACTTGCCGAATTCATCTTCCCTCTCTGCAGCGTTGGTATTCCTGAAGCCGCAGCTCCGACATTCTGACTTGACATTCCGCCGACTTTGACTGCACACTTGCGAATCTCTGTCATCTCTGGACTCTCGTTGGTATTAGGAGCCGCAGCTCCGACTTTGGCTGTCACTTGCCGAATCTCTGTCCTCTCTGGACAACGTGGGAACGAACGCCTCCGCAGCTTTTTGACTTCGCCGACGCCACATCGAACCAGACATTCCCGCCGACTTTGGTTTGTCACTTGCCGAATCCACACCGAACCAGACATTCCCGCCGACTTTGGTTGTCATTTGACGTATCTCTGTCCTCTCTGGACGGCGTTGGAACGCCTGAGCCGCGGCTCCTCTGACTTCGCCGATGATCGGCGGAATCGGCAATTTGAAAGCGAAGAAACCTTCCTTCTTTAATTTCTCCGCCACACCGAACCAGACATTCCCGCAGACTTTGGTTGTCACTTGCCGAATCTCTGTCCTCTCTGGACGGCGTTGGAACGTTTGAGCCGCAGCTCTTCTGACTTCGCCGATCGTCGGCGGAATCGGCAATTTGAAGTCGAAGAAAATTTCCTTCCTTAATTTCTCCTGCACATCGAACCAGACATTCCCGCCGACTTTGGCTGTCACTTGCCGAATCTCTGTCCTCTCTGGGCGGCGTGGGAACGCCTGAGCCGCGGCTCCTCTGACTTCGGCGACCGTCGGCGAAATCGGCAATTTGAAGTCGAAGAAACCTTCCTTTCTCCGCCACACCGAACCAGACATTCCCGCGGACTTTGGCTGTCACTTGCCGAATCTCTGTCCTCTCTGGGCGGCGTGGGAACGACTGAGACGCGGCTCTTCTGACTTCCCCGACCGTCGGCGGAATCGGCAATTTGAAGTCGAAGAAACCTTCCTTCCTTCCTTTCTCCTTCACATAGAACCAGACATTCCCGCCGACTTTGGTTGTCACTTGCCGAATCTCTGTCCTCTCTCGACTTCGTTGGTATTCTTGAGCCGCAGCTCTTCTGACTTCGCCGACCGTCGGCTGAATCGGCAAATTGAAGTCGAAGAAACCTTCCTTCCTTTCTTTCTCCGCCACATCGAACCAGACATTAACGCCGAATTTTTGGTTGTCACTTGCCGAATCTCTGTCCTCTGTGGTCAGCGTTGGAACGTTTGAGCCTGAGCTCATCTGACTTCGCCGATAGTCGGCGGAATCGGCAATTTGAAGTCGAAGAAACCTTCATTCCTTGATTTCTCCGCCACATCGAACCAGACATTCCCGCCGACTTTGGCTGTCACTTGCCGAATCTCTGTCCTCTCTGGACAACGTGGGAACGCCTGAGCCGCGGCTTTTTTGACTTCGCCGACCGTCGGCGAAATCGGCAATTTGAAGTCGAAGAAACCTTTCTTCCTTCCTTCCTTTTTCCGCCACATCGAACCAGACATTCCCGCCGACTTTGGTTGTCACTTGCCGAATCTCTGTCCTCTCTGGACTGCGTTGGAACGCCTGAGCCGCAGCTCTTCTGACTTCGCCGACCGTGGGCGGAATCGGCAATTTGAAGCCGAAGAAACCTTCCTTCCTTTCTCCGCCACACCGAACCAGACATTCCCGCCGACTTTGGTTGTCACTTGCCGAATCTCTGTCCTCTCTTGGCGGCGTTGGAACGCCTGAGCCGCAGCTCTTCTGACTTCTCCGACCGTCGGCGGAATCGCCAATTTGAAGTCGGAGAAAGCTGTTCTGTCCCTTCCTTTCTCCGTCATGTCCCACAGATAAAAAGGAACTGCAAAGAAGAGGAAATGAATGAATTTGACGCAAACAAGTTGTTTTGGAAGAAAAATGACATTCAGTTGAAGATTCCGTTCTGTTCATTGAATGATTTTTCAGGAAATTTCATCAGATAATTGAGACAGCTGCTGCTCCCTTTCAATGCTTCTCTTATTGATGTTTTCTTTCTGCAATTCATTTGTTAGAAGAAAATCTTTCAAAAACGGAGTCTCCTCATGAAAAGACTGAATAGAACTGTCTTTCAGATTGTACTGTGAAGGAGGATCTTGTCTGCGGAGACTTTGCCTACAAAATTGAATTTTTCAATGATTTTGTTTCTCATTGTTCAACCCACACGTACTTCGACTGACGGGCTGCATTATGTAGTCTTCCTAAAATATCAGTAAAAGAGCTTGTTTTTTGCCACAAAGTTAAAAATCTACTAATTGAAAAGTAATGCTGCAAATATGGGTGCAAGCATGTTATCAAAAGTTTGAATAATTGAAAACTTGAAAATGAATCAAACCAAACTTTTTCCCAAATTGAAACTGTAATGAAGCTACAATACATGAATGCAAATAAACAACTTTATTAGACAATGAACTATATATACACACATGTGCTTCTCAAATCCGACGTTTTATTCGCAGAAGACAAAATAACTTAAGATAATAGGCGGCCTTTTGTTCCTTATCAGGTACACGTCGTCAGGCCAAAGTTACAAAACACTAGAAGAATGTCAAACACTTGCAGTATATATTGGGTATCCAACCAGACGTCATATTTAGACCTAGAGACTTCATTTTCCAAAAATAATGTCAGGTGTGCATATCGGATCGGATTAACTATGATGCGATTATGTTCCAGGGACGTAGGTAGGATTTTCAAAGGGGGAGCGTTGGAGCTAAGGAAATTATAGGCTTAGGTGCCGATGCCAGACGGCAGGGCTTGTCCCCTGTAAATATACTCAAGAGGAAATGTTTTGACAATCCCAGAATTTCATTCAATCCTTACACGTATACTCCGCTATCCATAGGCCCTGCTAAGTTGCATTTGATCTGTGCACAGTAATTCCCCAAAAGAATTATGTGCTGAATCGAATGATCCTATGAGGAGCGAAGGTGGTTGTCATCCCTGCCCAATCTTTGAGGGTTTGACGAAGCTGGCAGCGCTTCTCACAGATGAAGAGGATGCAACAGCTCTTTTGTCAGAGCTGATACTAGAGAAAATCATAGGACATGGGCGCTTCTTTACATCTGAACTAACGAAATACAAAGAACTGTAGTAGATGCTGGTGGCAGGGCTGTGGAGCCGGAGCCGAGCCGGAGCCGGAGCCTTAAGGAGCCGATGGTTTTGGTCGGAGCCGGAGCCGATTTATCACAAAGGCTCCGGCTCCGACTCCGGCTCCGGCTCCGATAGTTTGAGCTTTGATATAAATCTAGAATTTTGAATGTTATTAATTGGCATCACAAAAAAATTAAATCATTTGAAATCTAAAGATATGTCTTTTAAGTATACCAATGATCTGTCCTCCACGATATCTTTCTTTGCAGTTGCCGCCTTCTTTTGTATTATATTTATTATATATTTACACACATGTGTAATATTTTTTTATTGCATATGTTTCGTAAGACTAATTTCCATACTGACAACATATTCTCCAAAATCCATTAATTTGAAGACTTGTTATATGCATGCTAACTAGATGATTGTAGATTCCTAGAGACAAGTCGCCAGTCATTTATGTACACATTTCCAGTTCAGTCAGCAAAGATAATATAGCTACATTTCTTGCGCAATGTCTTAAATCTAATACGGTTAATATGTAGGCTATCATCTATCGGTATGACTACTGGCAGAAGCTACTGGCATCTGTGACAATGCCAATTTCCTTAGATTGTATTGTAGGCTCTTGTGCAGTCCCCCCACCTACATTTTTCAAAACAATCGATTATTCAATTTGATCAATTTTGATTGGAGGGATAACTCTTCACACTCAGACGAATGACCTGACTACAAGTCCTCACATGGCTATAGCAATAAGCGATCCCCAGCCACTTCTAGTAGCGCCCTATTATTTTAATTAAAGGTATCTCATTCACAATGAATTTCCTTTGACTTCAAAATTCAAAGGGTATATTTCAATGCGAAAAACCCGAAGGCAAATTACAATGTTGACTTGCTGACGAAGTTTGCGACCAGCATGACATCGCAATTACCCACGTAGATTTTTACAACAGCACGGAATGCTTCACTCAAACCGGTGATGCTGAAACGGACATCCAATGGTGCTGCATCTTTTGACCAGAGAAAAATTGGGGGGGAGGACTGCACAAGAGCCGTATCGTGTAATAATATTTCACCAAATGTCATTCCCCCAGATTTCAAGAATTTTCATTATTATTTTTTCCGTCTGTCAACACTTTATGCTGATATCATGCTGACTTATATGTAAACAATAAAAAAAGACTGAAACGCTCTCAATAAAGGCGCCTTTTGACCTCCCTTTTCTATTGTCTGTGACTTTAAACCGCACGCGCATTCGAAAGCTAGCAAAGTAGATGGGATTTCTGCTCGGTGCTCGCAGTCAAATTTTTATTATGCATAGCACCCTGCAACATACTGTGTGATACTCCGAGTTCAGTTTCATCAGCCTAACCATCATCAGAGGAATAGTGGTAATGTGTTATATATAAATTGAATATAATAATATACATGAATCATTGATGAATTATTTATTCCACTTTTTTTCGCCATAATGAAAAATACGAAATTAATATAATGTAAGTTAGGCCTTAACTTATTAAGTATGCTGCATAGAATTACAAAACTTGTCCTAAATTAGATATTTTTTAATTTTTTAAGTATAATTTTCAATTGTACATTTCTAGCCTACACTGCAATGAGGCTATCTAAATTACAATTTCTACAGATGATGAGTCGTGGGCTACCCATCGATCATATTATTCATGGACCAACAGACTATTGAATAAAGGCAATAACAAATAACAATAACAACCTAAGCTAGCCTATATACACTTTAATATTCAATAAAGCAATTGATATCTTTATTGATACGGTATATTTGGCTATATAGCCGATACCCTTTCATGTTCGAGTAGATACAGGCCCTATAAGCTATTTAGAGGCATACGCTATCCAGTTTCATATTCAAGCTTTGTAAAAAAGCTTATACTACTATTCGGCCCCTGTGACGGCTAATTAGGTATATCATCATCACTCATGTGGTCTTATTTAATGTAGCCTCGTAGTAGACTGGTTGCAGGCCAGGCCAATTTATATTTAGCCAGTGCGGGAGATCTTTATCTAATTTAACCAATCCTGGCTATAACTTTATTTTATCTTTCAGAGATAGTCAATTCATGCAAAAATATATGACAAGTATGTTATTTGTCATTATATTAGGCTATTATCATTTTTGTTATTAACTTAAGTCGTTGCTTGTTAATGAAAACTAATTTGATGATTGTGTAGCAAGCCTCTAAAGGCCACACCGTTATCCAAAAAACCCGTTCAACGGATCCAGGATGACCAGCATAGATAGAACCTGAATTTGAAGTCGGAGCCGGAGCCGAGCCGGAGCCGGAGTCGAGCCGGAGCCTTTCACATCAGTGTCGTGGAGCCGGAGCCGGAGCCGATGAGATAACGCATCGGCTCCACAGCCCTGGCTGGTGGTGCCCTTTCTATATCTGAAATATTTGAAATCGTGAATAAAAGTCTTCTTCTGAGACAACATTATGTAAAGGATATTAGAGGTGTTGCTGGGTACCCCTTTCATATCTAAACTAACGCCATATAGATGGGAGATGCTGGCCGCTTTCTTCACATCTGAAAAAATGCTATAGGCATCTAAATTCAGGTTGTTGCCCAATTCACATCGCAGCTAATGCCATCTTTAGGATTTTAGGAGATAGGCGCTCTCATCGCGCCCGAACTAACGTTTGTTAAGGATTATAGGAGATCAGGCGATTAGAATCTTTGAATTGAGATTCTTTAAATCTCCCAAAAATGTGGACGCGCCCAATGCGCCCTTGCAATACGTTGCGGTGTACTACAGTTACAGGTTTTGAGCTATTAGTATAAAGCTGCGCCATATGAATACCGCACCTAAATTTGTCACTTAAGATGCTTTTACGAGTTTTATTATAAAACCACTGCATGTAGATGTCATTATAAATCATTGTCTAACAATGTCTGTCAATGTTCAACAGTTGACATGGCCATAAGTTCTTGAGTTCCAAACAGTCAACATAACATGCAAGTAGTAGATCATGTTCTTTTAATTGCCCCGATCTTCCTTTGAACATCAAAAGCTGCTTGATTAAGAAATCTATTTTCGTTGTTATCTTAGGAAGGAGTACATTTTTTATCAAAATGATAAGAAATGATAGAATCGATAATACCTCAACTAATGCTCCTAGAGATCGATATGAAATGATAGGTAAAGTCAAATAGGTGTTTTCCTGTATCTTCACCTAAGATAGGCCACTGATTCTACTTCCTGAAAATCATGTGTCTCAAGTTACACGGCATTGTTTCTATTTTTCTGTTCGATTTCTTCCTCCTCGTAATCCGACTCATCACACAATGTCTGCATTTAACCCATTAAAGTCCGGAGGCGATGTATATAGTATTTTATTCAATAAATGGTCGGAATATGACTAATGGCTTCTTCTTATCATATAAACACCGATGTATGTATTTATATTCTCTCAGTGAAACCCCTATAAATTGATTGTCGTCAAATGACGACTGTGGCCGCTTTCGATATCAAGACACAAAATTTAGAAGCTTTCAATTGAAATCAATTTTTTTATTATGTTGTACTCTACTTTTATCACTACTTAATTGTCAAGAATTCTTATTGCAATCCTTTATAAAATACAAAAACAATGGATATTTCACACATATATGCATTTAATTCAAATTTGCAAACCATAGAAGACATGTTACTTTTAGAAGACAAGTAAGCTTACTTTTTGTGCCATGTTGAAAAGCACTCTCCATGGCTGTTACAACCTACAGCAATTATATCACTTTTCTGATCCACTGCAGCTTCCATGTTACCTTTTTCTTTTTCCATTCATGTTTTGGTGTCAATGGGCAGTTTGATATTCGATTCATTCGCACGGTCCCAGTGGCATTTAATTTTCGTTTAGATAATTCCTGCATGAGAGACAGGTCCGTGAAGAAATTATCAAAGTACACCTGCAGGACATGATTCAGTCATACTCAATACTACCTTTGCTCCAAGATTCCAGTCCATATACTTTTGTTTCGCCATTGCTTCTCTACCTTGGTAGATTTCAAATCTGTATGTATATCCTGAAACATCACATAAGGCCCACTCCTTAAACCGAAGCCGTATGGGTTTAACTCGGATGAATTGCTTCATAGGATGTCTACCGAAATATTCCACTATCTTTTCATCAACAGAAAACTGACATCCAAAATATCCGAATTGTTGATAGTTTCTGTTGAATAAATCTACCAAAGGACGGATTTTGTAGCACCGATCATCACATCCATCTGGAATATTGCTGCTATCATTGAAATGTAAGTATTTCTTTATCTCCTTATAGCGATTTTTTGACATGGAGTTTCTGACAATGGCACAATCAAGTTTTCATCTGTACTCCAATAAAGAGTTTCTCTTGGATATGATCTATGACCGGATAGAATCAATATTCCAACGAAGAGCTTGATGTCCTCCACCGTACACTGGAAAGTCAGATCGTTCTGTTGTCTTGCATATGCTACAGTTTCATCTCGCACTTTTTCAAACACTTCATGTGACATAAGTGAAAATAGTTCAAAAGGATTCTTGTTAGATAATAACTCACGCAAATTTTCCAAGTCTTCAGTATTATCATAGGCAGGAAAGCCTGTCGGTTGTTCCGCAGATGTTTGATTTAGAATCCAATTAGCCACGGATTTCTTTCTTTTTGAGGAATCAGCATTTGAAACAGCATTTCCGTGTAAATGAATTTCCAATTTACCGGCCGTATCACGAAGATTTTGTTCTGGAGATAGATCGTCATCGTCAATTGCCTCACAATCACTGTTGTCTACACACTCTGGAGGAAGCTCGATTATATCAACTATATCGGTTTCTTCAAATTCGTCGTCGTCAATTTCTGTAATCATTTCCACAGTCTGTTCCAAAGATATAGCCTTCTTCATAGCTCAGTCACACAAATTTAGATGCACTGTTTTGAAGATCGATATTATATTTACGCAATATAGTCTACAGGCAATATTCGCTAACTACACGAATTGAGTGAATATCACAGACGAGAGAGAAATAGACAGCGCACGCTAACACTTGAGTGGGCGAGTTGTGTCATGCGTTGAGACCGTCTACCTTGGTCGATCGATGATTCAGCGTTTGCATGGAGAGACGGAATTCCCAGACAAAACACACAGTCGAAAAAGTGAAGCGAATCACAAATGAGATAGATACACGACGGTGGCGTGTCGACAGAATGAATTTTACAAGATACGATTCATCCTTAGCTACATGTATATAGAAGCTGTAAAAATTGTGTGAAGAAAAATTTATTTCATGAAAATGCACGTAATATCGAATAAGGCCACGGTCGTCAAATGACGACAACTACAATAATCATTTTCTGTAACTAACAAAAATTGAGTTGAGCTAAATATGAGCTCATAATTCATTCATTTGACGTATTTTCGTTACACATTTCCAGTTTTGAATTTATATAAAATTTATTACAAATATCATGAATCAATATGATAATGTACTATATAATTGTGAATTTATGACGATTTTAAGTTCTTAGTATATTGAATAATTTAAAAGTAAAACAATCTTGATCCCTAGAACATATCAAATGGCTTATAAAGTCACTAGAAATTCATTATATAAATACATATCTTTGTTTAATACAATCACATATGTATTTAAAGATTTGTCGTCAAATGACGACCGTGGACGTAAATGGTTAATTGCTAGAATATCGGGAAGCAAATCACAAGCTCAAAACTTTATTCACACCACCCGCCTTCAAATGAGGCCGTAATTAAAATGTAAAAAATCACTCAACCTACGAGTTGTACTCGAGAAAATGTGATATAAAGATTTATGTACAAGGTCGACCTTGAGTTTTGGGTGAAACTTGGGTTTTAGGTCAAGCTTGTGTAATTGATACAAAACTTGAGTTTTCTATTAATGCTGCACATATGTGAATCAAGTCATAGAAATTAATATTTTGATTTGAATCTCAGGAGAGCTACATGATAAGAGCATGAAGTTCTGATTTTGTTGTCAAAATTCCACTCAATTCACAGAATATTTAAAATAAGAAATTATTGATATTATTAGCTTATTTCATTTTGGGCTTCACAAAACCGCGTATTGAAAGTTCGTACATATTCCTATTGTTTGCAGTAAGGTTACATGTATTTTGTTGCATTTGTGCATATTGAATTTTTATATATTTGATATAATTTTACATGCATATCTTCACAGATACCTTCCCACCAGCTATCTTATGTCTGCGACAGTCGTCATTTATCTGAAAATGAATTCATTCCAACTTTGTATTCTAAACATGTTTTACCCATGCACTCACTACAGAGTCACTAAGTCTGTTTATAATACTGAATGATACAATGAAAGCAATTACTTTGTCATGACCAATGTATGATTCAATCATCACTAAATAATAATCTTCAAATAGTCAGCATAGGTCCATCAATAGGTTAAATTGAAGGAAAGCCTTATAACGTAATACTTGTACGTGCTTACTTAGTACTTAGACTGCTAATTACAGTTATTGCAATGAATATACCGTTTCTCACTAATACGATACTAACACCAAGCATTTTGGCATACAGAAGAATCTTTATGTGAGCGCAAAATGCAAAGAATGTACTTTGTTTACTTGATTCTCTTGTTTATTGAAACCTCAGCCTGGGTTTTTGGATTTGACCCAAGTTTTTGCCCAATCTTGCTGTGTATTATGGTGAATCGGCAGGGGTTAGAGTATTGAACCCTCGAACTACCAAGGTCTGGCACATTTTAGAACTACGAAGCAGTGATGACTTTATCACCTTAATAAATAAATGTCTTCATTTTCCCTATTTATCAATGATTTTATCTTAATATGGACTTTAATGAAACATACATTCTTTGTATTTCAATTTGAATCATGTGTAAACCAATTTTATCTCATAATTCTATGCATATTTTCACAATGCATCAAAAAAATTACGAAACACAAACTTCAAATCAAAAACTTCTCTTCACCACGCAATCATTTTTCAACAATTAGCGTGCGTGCAGACAGATCAATATTTATGCATTTCTTTCCGGGTTAAGTGTTGCAGTTCTTTACTATACAAGCACATTCACACAAGATTCAATTCTCAGAAAAGTAATTAATAAGAATGATTATCACTACATGGTAAAATCAAAATCTCAAGAAAGCGTGGTAAATTTATCTTGATGACCAAGGTTCCGAGGGTGAAGCACAGTAATGCGTTAGTAGTCCATGCATATCCGTAATGCATCTAAAAGTCAGATACTGGAACATTCTTGAAGCGAAAGCTTTAATAATGCAGAACATAATAGAGGCTGCAAAAAATTCAACGAATATTTTTAGTATCTGATATCATCAAAACCTGTAAGATTTTCTTTGTTGATGTCAAAAGCCAAAACATCGACTTTGGTTCGCTCTATAATATCACAATACCCAGTCAATAAGCGGAGCGCCTTCAATCGACAAATGCAGCTGATAAGAGAGTTTCCAGAACTGTTCCACTAGTTTCAGTATCTAGACAAATGGAGCGAAGCGTACTTTAGACAAATGTGGTGAACCGCCTTCAACTAAATTCAGCCCCTAGTATAGCTCCGGCAGGCAAATGGAGCGGAGCGTCTCCAAACGAGGAATGTAGCGGACTGGAGAGCCTCCAGAACAGCTCCAGTTGACAGATGGAGCGGAAAAATGGTGAAACTGTTTGGACTTTGGAAGACCTCCATCCTAGGATTTGAATAAAATGGAGGAATCGTGACGATGCATTGGACTGATAGCTTTGTAATTCAGTATTGTTTGATTTCACGGTGAGTCCATACATTAAGTTCGAATTTTAGTTTTGATATTTTCTCTTCGCTCAGCTATGTGTTCATTTTATGCAGTATAAGAAAATCTTGTAATCTCCTTTTCTTCACTATACTTGAGCAAAGGGTTATCTTGTTATCTTCTCTTCAAAGGGGTATCTGTTATCTTCGTGTTGCTGTGCTTCAATTGAACTTTTACAAAGGTATGATGTACTTTACGAACAGCTACAGTATTAAGCGCTTGTTTGTACAATAGGTCAAATGTACTCAAGGTTCAATGTTTTATATACGACTTACTTAGCAAATTGCTGTTGACGAATAAGAAACGCCGACCAAAAAAAGAGTCTAACAATCACATCATTTTACACGGATATTGAAAGATACACTGACATCTTGGCAAGCATGATGAAATATGCAGTCAAAATAAAGCGTCTGTATCTTTCTCTGAAAACATGGTCTTCCACGCTTTCTGACTGAATCTATTTCGAGTGACATCTTGACGTTGGATTCTGGGTTAGATTGTTCATGTTGATTTGACATGTAACTTCCGCCTTGTTCTGCCAAAATATGTAGCTTCATGATAAGGACTTGGATTCATCCTCAGACTTGTAGAAAAAGTCTTCCGCATCTCATTTGTGACTGGGAACTTCCATCAATTACTCCTTTACTTTGATCAAATCCTGAGCCCTGGAATGCACACATTTTCATGAACTAAAGGTCAGTAGATCCAATCATTTGTGTCTGAATTTCAGAAATCAGTGTTGAAATTTTACAAGCGATAGTGTCTGTAACTTCCCATTTTATCGCTGCGTCCGTAATTACTGCATCTATATATCTTATGCAGACCAAATTCACAACAATATTGACGTCTAAATTCGCTACTCAAGGTCAGGTCATACAAATGCATCCAAGCAGATGATTTCCAAAGACTTTGAGAACTACAGGCCAAGAATAATGAGGACGAATTCTCCTAGCCGGGATGGAAAATTGAAAACATGGAAGCTGAGGCTCTGATCCCGGACTTGATTTAAATGTTTTCAGAAGCCCGGCTGCTCACAGCCACGCGTCATTTGAGAAACATGCAGCACGTGCTGCTTCGACTGACACATGCTTAGCAACAGACGTCCTCAACCGCTTCCAGTGAGAATCCAACTCACAAGCTAATTACAGCGCAGCGATCAAGTCGTGTCGAACGAGAAGAGGAAGCAGAAGGAGAAGTAGAAAAAGTAAGGTGAAAAGGAAACAGAAGGGAAAATCAACAGCTCTGCATGGATGTCCGGTGTACGTAGGCCTACCTAGTTTGATCAGCACCAGGCTTTCCCCGTTGGTACAATTTTTATGATTTCTCGATGTCTTTGTGCATGAGTGAAGACGGTTGGGATAATCAGAGCAAGCCTTGCAACCCTCCCATTCAATGAAATTTAAAGTTAGAAATGTGAACATTCCTTTTTCTTTCTTGACTTCATTGTTATTCATCAGAATTTCATCACAACTTCGAACTTACTGGAGGCCACAGGTCTTGGAGGAGGAGGATGCTGGACAGCGAAATCTTCCTTCTTGATGTCTGTAAAATGAAAACATATTCGCAAACATTTCGAACAAGAGAATCAAATTTCATGAAATGATAATCATATCAAAATATGAAGTGTTCAGTTTACAGTGGTAAAGAAAAGATACATGAAACTCAACTCAATGCTTTTCCAAAATCTTTCAATTCTGAACATTTCACGTTTTCTCAATCAATTTACTTCCGCATGCAGTCAAATTCATGAATTTATAAACTAAATTACTTTTCTACAAATGAGCTTTGCTTTTGGAACACGAAAGAAGATTGATGAAAATATCTTTCCGGTTGCAACCGCTGTTTCATGTCTGCCTGCGGGAATCTTGCAATTTATCCAATGTTCCTCCTGTACAAATCTTCGCAAAGGTATCAGGAACATGTGGTTTCGAGGAATCGTCGACCAAATCTCAACAGAGATTTAGCATGAGAAGATTTGTTTGATACGCTGAAATGTGTCAATTTAAAAGCGTTGAAACAATCTTCTCATGTAGATAACTTTTCTTCTTTTAGAAATCTATTATTGAAAGAACATTTTATAATTCCAAATTGCTGTAAATGCAGATTTTGTCATAGATCAGAAGATCTGCTAAAAGACATTCTACGATATTTTCCCATGGATTGAAGCAAGTATTTGGACTTCTCGAAATCTTGACCCGGTGTGAACTTTGGGTCACAGAGGCAGGTCAACACCTCAGAATATTGTCCTATATTCCAATGATCCTGCTACAGAACTAAATGATCCGCTATAGAACTAGCGGTCCATAATGCTCATTGGATCCATGATGTGACCCGCTACTAAGAAAGTTTGAAAACCATTGAGTTACAAAATCATGAAATTTGCAAGAGCTTTTCAGATTATTTATTTTCGTTATTTATCTCTCTCTATTTCTGTTTTAGAGTTTTGATCCGACATGAAAAGTGATCGATTCCTGCATTTCGAATGTTAAAGATTCTTGAAATTTTGCATTAAACGAAAGATAACTTGATCTTGTCGCTTTTTCTGCTTCGTGTAGTTAGAGGGTGCACATTGTGCAAATGGCGGTCATGCATTTTAAAATTCTCAGTTTCATCGCAGTTTCTTGATACACAAGGTATGTTGTTTTGCAATTTGAAGTTAAATTTCCTACAATAGTATACTTAGTAACCGGATAAGCCCAAACTTCTCACAGAGAGAACGACCATGTTTGTCGATCGATTTCGAGTTTATTAAAACCTATCTTCAGGACAGTGGCTGAGTCAACAGTTTTTATACATGGATAAATCATGGTCAATGCAATTCACAAAAAGATGTTAAAATGTGAACATTTGGAGAGGCACAAATGAAGAGTGCTCATTTATTAATACATTAGCACTTGATTTAATGCATAGTGTCTCTGCAATGCGGGTGTGAACACTTCTAAACAGAACTTTGAAGTCCTCTTGACTTGCTTCGTGTTTATGACAGCTAACTTCGGCAGGGACTGGCTTTCCTCTCAGATGCTCATTCATACTCGTGATTAACCCATTAAACGCGGTGGCATATATATATATACAAGAGGGCAAGTCAAGAGGGATGATATACAATCGCTATCTGAACAAATGGAAGCATTAACACACAAAGTGGACTCACTAACAACAGCGGTACATAATATCAGCAACCTGCTTTTGACAACATTTAAGACTGATGTCGTTAACGGGATTTGTGTCCATTTATCATCTCTCCGTACCAATATCACAGAGGAAGTAAAAGACTTAGGTAAAGATGTGGCTAGAAGTGTAAATATTGATTCCGTGGATTGGAAAAAGCAATTACAAAGACGCAAATTCTGTTATTATGAAGCGTTTCGCAGCAATGCACTGGCCAACATATATGAAGAGGCGATCAATGAGCAAATCCCGCGAATTCCGCGTAAATTTTTTAAGAATCCTATTCAGCAACATAACGAAATAGAGGCAAACTTGCGAAAAGAGCTATGTTTGAAAGAAACTGAACATGAAATTAAAAGGCTCCGCATGACCGCAGATATTAAAGAAAAATTATTTCATTCCCATGACTAGCCTGCGTAGATCAGGTCGAAACCGGTCGGGAATTTTTGGTTTTTGGTACTTTGACTTTTTTCCTTGAGTGCTTTTTGGGTTACTTATATATATATATATATATTTTTATGCCAGGTAATTTTACCTCCATTTGTGCTTTCTTTTAGCCGTGAAAACTCGTTTTTCGGATCATTTCTTTTTGACAAAACATAACTTAGAACGATGCTCAAAAATTTGTGATGTGAAATGACTTTTTCAATTTCATCTATTTGGCGGGAAATTCAAATTGTTTTTAAAAATAGTGCGACGAAATTCTTTGTTTTGGTAAGTTGAGCAAAATATTTAATTTTGAACTTTCACAATCTTTTCGTGCTCATGTACGTTTCATTTGGCGTATTTTCCAACCCTGTGCACCAGTCTGATATTCAAATTCGACTTAGTTCAGTGGCAATGCAGCAATACGTACTGGAATATGTATATATATATATTCATGCCATCGCGTAATCCGATACTGTGAATGTCAGAATAAGCACATCTTTCAGATAAGGAACCGGAGATTCATGCGCTGTATGATCTAATCATCAATGGAGAGGATGACATTATGATACAGCCTCCGTTATGAGATGGTGAAGACAGAGACAATGGTAAGGAGGACGAAGGTGGCCTTGAAGATGAGATATCAAGTATGTCTAATTTGTACATGTACCTACAAATATGAACATGTCTATCGAATGCCCTGTAGTGACACTTGTTTATCAGCAAAATTGTGAGCTATCAGTTTGTTTGGCTCTTCTATTATCCTGCATTATGCAAATTTTGTGCAAAGTATTGTAGGAAGTTTACGACATGTGAGATCAGGATCTGTCTCAGTATAGGCCTGCCAATGGTTTGAAAGCGATAGACACACTCTGACCACACTTGCACTACTATTTGCTTAAGAAGTTTCGTAGTTGCTATTACTATAGCTTTCTACTCCTGGTGTAAACCAGAATGTTAATAATTTGAAGACACAACATTTTATTATTTTCCTCTCTTGTGATGAAGGGTAAGCATGATTTTGAAAATTACACGGTGCATGCGAAACCTATTTTCAATAATTATCTTTTATTTCAGAATAGCAACATATGGCCCCATTGAAGCAAACGATAATGGTATAGATGAGGAAGACGATTCTAAATTCCAATGAAGATAAAAAATAATTGCATTGGAGAAGCCGCACGTCAGAATTTATCGGTGGCAATGCGCAACGATGTGTAGGCTTATAAACCATTGAATAGTCACACCAATGCAGCTGCTGCGCCTTGGCTCAAGGTCTTTCAGAACGAAATGCTACAAATGCGGTGTGGGATTGTGCGACAAGTGTTTCAAAGCATACCGCATTTCGTGACTCATTTCATGACGGCATGAACTGTTGAGCATACACACATAAGGAAGATAGTCGTTTTACAGAGCAAAATAGGCCTACTGAAGAGAAAATTACTGATATAAGTAATGATATTAGTAAGTAATGATTAAGTAATGATTACTGATATATGTGTGCAATGCATGTGTATTTGCATGAGTTTTAGAGGCTGTACACTGCAGTAAGATCTGTTTTATATCATGCAACAATTGCACAAATTATTTTTTGTGCAAAACTACAAGTAAAAATTGTAAATTGAACATTGTTCTAATCTGAATTCGATTTACATGTACCCTACGCAGCGCAATGCTAGGCAATTATCATAAAACTTGGCAGTTTATCTGTGGTGCTTACTAAACTGCCTATTAGGCATAGCATTTTTTTTTTACTCGGGGTATTTTTGCTAGTCCAAATTGGCACCGTAAGTGGTCCTGCGGGTCCATCAAACATTAGGACCAACGAAATTTTGAAAAACACCAAAAAATTTGAAGGCCCACGAGGTTTTTCCGAGATATCGGACCTTTCCGGTGTCGAAAAAAATCAGGAAAAATATGTTTCATGAACATCAGGTCATGGGGCATCTTTTGAGATCAAAATTGGACTCAAACTCTTCATAGATATAGGAGCCAGGGCCAATCAAAGATAGGTGCACTTTTTCCGAAAAAGTCTCGTGGGCCCACCATGGGATCACGTGGGTCTTGGCGGTTTTTCTAGTAAAAACTTTACTTTTTATCAAAACACTTTGTTCATTTGACAAGAGTAGCGTAGAGAATAGCTCGAGCGCCCATTAAAATTTCAACTGTTCGAGATCTCATCTTCGCATAGAAATAGGACCCCCAAAATTGTACATTTTTTAGCCCAAAATTTTTTCAACTCTTTTTGGCCCACCTCAAACAATGAGAAGGAGCCACTCAAAAAATCTGAAACAATTCAGAGGAACACTCAAGACACCGAAGTTGGTGCTGGTGAAAAAAAATCCGGACTCGAGATGATTTGTTGTTCCCAGTAGGGCTCAAAATTGGAAATTGCCGAAATTCGGGTCATTTTTTGACCAATGCTAACCCAATCTGTGGGCCCACAGATTGGTGCCCAGTTTCCAGCACTTTGCCATTAGAAATCGATTAGGGTTAGGGTGGATTCATAAAATATGGGTCTCTGACTTTGTGACACGAAAAATTGAGTCAATCCATCATCCACAAGTGGGTCCATGGATCTCCCAAACATGGGGTCACATAACCCTAACTCTTTTCATGCCGTGGCGAAATTCGGTAGATTACGCCGTAGGCGGATATATCCGCCCTGCAATTTTCAATCTTTTTCTTAATGTCAATTTGTTCTTTTTTCTTATACAACCGATCGCTGAGACACTGCTTGCTTTTGCATCGATCAAAGGAGATGACTGTGAGCGCTGCACGTGTATAACGCACATCGATACATGCTGTATGATGTTATTTCCGTTGAACGTCTTCAAGGTCATTGCCAAACAATGATGGGCAAATACATGTAAGAATCGATTGTGAACTTCGAGTGCAGCCTAGAGGGACATCATCAGGTGATTGTTATTATTCATAGACATGCCCCGTCGTCTAACCTCACAGGCGGCAATGGAGTTGATATAAGCAGCTCAGACTGAATCTGAAATCGACGACTCAGATCTCGACGACTCTGACATCGACAACTCTACATGTAATAATGATGGAGCTTCATCTGGTGAACTCAGACAATGCATTTGCCACCGGTTAGAACTGCATCTACCGCTTCTTCTCGTGATCTTACTTCAACGGACGATTGGACAGACGTAAAACTTCAGGACAGAGGTCCAAGGCTTTTACGTTATATCTCAGAGGACCCGAGCGGACCTAGGCATGTTGAGAATTGTGATAGAGCTATTGATTATTTCTATCTGTTTTTCACGGATGAAATCATTCAATAGATTGTTAACGAAGTGAATCGATACGCCGACGAAAAGATCAGTAACGTAGAGCTTCCTCCGCGATCATGATTGAAAGACTGGAAAGCGACCGACAAGCCGGCCCTTCATCCTGGCCAATGCTTCACTAAGTACCATACATGCGTGAAATTCCGCTGAACACCTATTGATTATGACGACATTTTGTATTTCGTTCCGTTTTGTAATAGCAACTTTATAGTTGTTATATTTAAACACTCGTTTTCTGCTTTTAAATTAATGGAAGAGTAGAAAAAAAATACGCACAGATTAGTAGATTAGCAAAATAAAATTCGGCACGGAAATTCGGCACATAACTTCCCTAGCGGCGTAGCGTGCTGGTCGTATTCTCGTCCTCCTCGTTTAGTCAACTGTACATCACGGCATCTCGTCCTTTCCTTCATTTTACGTCTTTTTCACTAACTGAAATTAACATCATTCGAATCATCAAGAAATTCTCTGTCTTCTGGTATAACTTTGATGATCGTTTTAAGATCGTCATTCGACTTTTTGCTGTTTTTTATTCAATTGCTGTGTGCTTTGCAACTTCGCCTCCATGTTGCTTTCTCGACCGCTATTTTCCCTACTTGTCGATCTGGTATTATGTCATCGCCTGTAAGACTGCAATACACGCGAGCCGACATCCTTAATCTTCGACAGCCCTACACTCTACCTCGCACACAAAGGCGTCGCTTGTGGTTCCACAACTTGTTGCGCAATCGCGATTCATCCTCTGCTGCCTCCTACGTCCCTTCCATCCTATCCTTTATCCAAACATCTCTTCCAAAGCCCTGTGATGCAAACTTCAATGCCCCCGCCGCTGCGAGAATCAAATTGCGTGAAGCCAAACGTCTCAGACCTCGTGCTCCCTCAATTCTTCTATTCAATGCCCGATCAATTTTCCCAAAGATTACCGATCTCAAGGTGAGAGTAGCAAAATTTGACCCTGACTTGGTGTGCGTCACTGAGTCCTGGCTTGACGCCTCCACAGACGATCTTTCCATTTCTCTGCCTGGGTACCGTGTGATCAGGCAGGATCGTGATTCCAACGGTGGTGGAGTGATTCTGTTCTATAAAGCAGCTTTCCTCGCGCCTGTTATCAGCAGTGTGAGACTTTCTGACATCAAATCAAATGTTATTTGTTGTAGGTTTGACGAACTCGACGCAACTGCTGTAGTTATTTATCACCCCTACTGGGGTAAGGTCCCTGCCCATGATGTTATGCTTGAACATCTGCAGAATTTTATAGATAGCTCTCAATCTAATCATTTTCTTATTGTTGGTGATGTAAATGATTTGGGGTTGCATTATAATGATTTTTGTGTGCTTAATGATCTCTGTCAACTAGTTACTGAACCTACCCGTAAAAACAATGTTCTTGACATCGTTATTACTAATCAGAAACATCTCTTTGCTCCCCCTATTTGTATTGCCCCTCTTGGGAGGTCTGATCACAAGGGTGTTTTTATTCAGAGCATTGTCCCGAAAACGGTTCTCACGACTAAAATTAAGGTCCGCAGTTGTACTCCTTCCACCTTTTCTCAATGTCGGTCCATCTTTAGATCTATTGATTGGGAGCGCTCCATCTCTGATACTGATGACATTGACCTTCTTGTTGAAAATTTTCAATTGTTTCTCCTCACCTGCTACGAAACATTTTTCCCGGAAAAAACTGTTCGCATGCGGTCAACTGATCCGCCATGGCTGACCCCCTCCCTCAAGGCTCTCTCTGATAGTCGAGATAAAGCCCTATCCCGTGGGAATACCCCCAAATTCATTCAGCTCCGGGAAAAGTTCATTAGTGAGTCCAATAAAGCTAGATTGAGATATCATTCGAACTTGTCTTCCACTTCTGTAGGCCTCACTGACAAGTGGAAATCCATTAATTCCCAGCTTAATCGGACTCCTCCTCGCATCTGCCTAGATGAACCCTATGCTCTTCGGCTCAACAGCCAGTTTTCTGAAGTTTTTCAGCAGCCCGACATGGATCACTTTGTGGATAATCGTCAACAATCTCCGCCTACCAAGTTCCCCTCTGTCTGTGATGAAGTTGTTTTCAGATTAATAAAGAACTCCAAGTCAAACTCCTGTGGACCCGATGGCATTCCTGGGTATTTCTTTCGGATGTTTGCCGACATTCTCTCCATCCCCCTCACCCTTATCTTCAATTTGTGTTTGAAGAATGCAATTTTCCCTAAACCCTGGAAATTAGCCCACATCGTTCCTATACCCAAGAAGGACAGCCAGGATCATCGCCCTATTTCTATATTACCATTTCCCAGTAAAATCCTGGAGAAACTGATTAAGAAACTTGTCCTCCTTCCATCCCTTAATCACGAGTTTGACTCCCGTCAATTCGGGTTCATTTCCAACGGCTTCGGTGGCTGTACAAACGCGCTTCTATCAATCCGTCTAACTATGCTTGAACATATGAGCCTCAAGTCGTCGAACATGGTCAACCTGCTTGCTGTTGACTTCCGGAAAGCCTTCGACACGATTAGCCATCAGGCTCTGCTAGAGACTCTTCTTCATAAATTTGACTGTAGTCCTTTTGTCATTCGCTTTGTTCGTAACTTTCTTTCAAACCGCATGCAGAGAGTTTCTACTAACGACATTCTGACTCCCTGGAAAGACGTGACCAGCGGCGTTCCTCAGGGATCCATCCTAGGCCCCTTGCTTTTCATCCTCATAATTGATGACCTTCCCCAACTCCCCGACACTCGTTTAGTTGCATACGCTGACGATATTACTTTACTTCATCTATGCGATCCTGACTCTGTTAATAGCTTTCAGTCTGTGGTTGATTCCTTTGTTTCCTGGTCAGAAGCCAAGAAGCTGTCTATTAATGTAAAGAAAACTAAATGCTTAACTGCTTGCCGTCTTTCTCACAGTCCCACACCTGTCCCCGTTTTCATCCATGGTTGTGCTGTTGAACGTGTGAATGTTTTGAAGATTTTGGGAGTGTTTTTCGAAAATGATCTTTCATGGAATTATCAATTTCCCTTTTTATTTAGAAAATGCTGCCGTGGACTTTCTCTTGTAAAAAGGATAAGGAGTAACTGTAGCGACCCGCAAACCATCTGGCAGGCCTATATGGCCTTAGTTTTCAGTCACGTTGCTTACTGCTGGCCATTGTTGTGCGATATGAAAGTTGCTAATTTACGTAGGTTAGAGAGGCTAGATCGTGTTGCCCGTCGATGGGCTGGTGTCTCGGACAAGCAACCTCTCGGGTGTATGCTTGAGAATATTTGTAGACGCCTCATTGTAAAAATTTCTAGATGTAAATATACTCATCCTCTCTCCCAATTTTTTATTGTACGCAACAATGTTTCGTGTGACATGCGACACCAACGTGCTCTTCTGCCTCAGAGGAGGAATCGAGCTTTCTACCGGAATTCTTTTGTTAAATTTTCTCATTTTTCTTGATGCCTGATGTACATGTTTCCGTTCCCTCCCTGTCATATACCGCTTTCGTATTGACCAATAAAGATTTTCTATTTCTATTTCTATTTCTATAAAGGGCTACATGTAATGTATTCGGGTTGAGTCACATTGCTGATTCTTCAGGTCAAACATGGGTCAACTTCTATGGCCTCCCCCAGCAACCCAACTGATCCGCATTGCTCAAACTTTGAATCCACATAGACATATGATATCTAGCTTCGGGTTGACATACATGTAAATATCGGACCTATTGAACATTGGGAAGTGGTCATGCGGGCCAAGTGAAAACAGTCAAAATTAACCAGAATTCCGTGGTCCCATCATTGGTGTAATGTATTTTTGGGTCAATGATGTCAAATTCAAGGACTTTGGCCCCCTGCCACAGTCACTGTAGCACCTGGGTGGGTCAAACACTCAAACCCTGTGTTAACCGCTTAACTGCTGCCGACGGGTAATACCCGTCGGCGTTTCTTTTACTTTACATGCTGCCAACGGGTAGTACCCGTCTGAATTTCATGAAACTGCATTGACCTTAGCAAGCTATCGCGCGTTGTTCATTGTTATAATAGCACACAGCGCCATCTCTCACGGCGCACGAGTGTGTGTTGATATTGAGTACGTGTCTCATACATACTGTTATTCATTCATCATCGATTGCGCTTCATTGGTTAAAAAGTAACAAAAATCCTCTGGTGACGACTCGATCAGTAGTTATTTCATTCTGTGTTAGCATGTCAAAGCGTCGGGCTTTTAGTGTAGCCACAGCTGCGATATTCAATCGTTCTTATTTGTATGATGATGATTCGGATAACGAGTCTGTAACTTCCTGCTCATCATCTGAAGAAGAATCAGACGTATGATGCAGTTGAATTGAATGAACAGCGAACGACAACTGAATTCGTGCTGTCAAAGAATACTCCTGCTTGGAAAACTGCTGATGGAACTTCTCCTCGTACGCTGAATGTTGTTGCCGAGCCTGGAATACAAGTTGACACTACAGCTGGTTTCACAAACATTGACTATTTGGACTTGTTTATCACCAACGAGCTCATCGAGATCTTAGTTGAGCAGACCAATCTATATGCACGGCAATATATTGAAGCACACGAGCTAAAAACGGAATTCGAGAGTCCGAGCATGACGTGAAACCACACAAAATGAAATGCAGATATTTTTGGCAATGATGTGGCTCATGGGAATAGTCCAGAAACCAACCTTAGCAAGCTATTGGACACGAAATAAACTTCTTTCAACTCCTATGTTCCCGAAGTTGATGAGTCGTGACAGATTTGATCTCCTTCTGAAGTTTCTGCATTTCAATGACAACAGTACTCTGCCAGATGATAACATTGATAAAAAGAAACATATGATTGCTCCAGTTATGAACACCTTGCAGCGACAATTTAAAGAAATGTTCGTCTCTACGCAACACATATGCCTAGACGAGTCCTTGTTGAAGTGGCTCGGCAATCTGGGGTTCAAGGTCTTCATCCCAGCTAAACGTTCTCGATACGGAATTAAAATATACAAATTATGCTGCGATCAGTATACGTTGAATTTCAAAATATATTTTGGTAGAGAAGAAATCCAAACAAATTCAGATTATCCTGAACTTGGAAAACTCGAAAAGCTTGTCATACTTCTTGTTCAGCGGTACACGGAGAAAGGTTATATTCTTTATACAGATCGTCTGTATAGCAGTCCTCTTTTGTATAATGAGCTATATAAGCTTCAAATAGGAGCATATGGTACTGCGATGAAGAACAAGAAATATTTTCCTAAACACTTGGTGAATACGGATTAGGAAAAAAGTTCTCGTGAAGTGGCAGCGTATCGCAACGGCCCCGTTTTGGCGATAAAATACTCAGACAAGAAAAATGTTTGCATGATCACAATGGTGCATGATCATAGCGTTCGAAATGTGAGAGCTAGAGTGAGAGGGGAAGGTTTGGTTGATGTCAGTAAGCCTGTTGCGATAGCTGAGTATAATTCGCAAATGGGCGGTGTCGACAAGACTGATCAATTGATCAATGCATATAAATCCGCACGTAAAACTATGAAATGGACAAAGAAAGTTGTGCTGTATATGCTTGAATGCTCATTATCTATTTACGTATGATGGCGGTGACCAAACGTATGTGGAATTCCTCCTTGAAGTGATAAATGAAATTCTTCAACCAGTTGATCATGATAATCTCCAATTGTCTACATCAATCAATGACAACGTCGTCCGATTGATTGAGAGACATTTTATTTACCGGATACCATCTACAAAGAATAAATCTTGTCCAAGCAAAAAGTATCGTGTATGCACTTCGTATACGCATTCCTCCACAATGAGAAGAAAGGAAACTACACTTTACTGTCCTAAATGTCCGTCGCAGCCTGCACTCTGTACTGGCCAGTGCTTCGAACACTGCCATACCTTGCAGGACTTCAAGAAATAATAACATGTTTGTGCATACTGAAAATACATATTGTTGATTCAGATAAGTATTTTAAATCTCTCATATATCTAATTGGTAGGCTACATTAGATGTATATACTGTGTCTGCACTAGTAGAACAATGGTAGTATTTATAAATTTTGAACTCAAGTTCATGTTTGATAGACAAAATTTCTCCCGCGCTTAGAGTGACATTAACTTAATTAATCTAGCAGCGAAGCGGTTTAATGCTTGGTGTCCCCAATACATCTGCATAGATATCGAATATGATACTTGTTTGTTAGTGCCATGGTCATGCACTCAAAAGTTGCTCAAATTGGGACCCCCAGACTTGACTTTGGTTATATTAGAAATCGGAATGACCCTAAAATGCACTTTCCCCCATACATATCTACACCCTTGTCAATGTTCCTAAAATGACATCATCTTTAACATCATAGCTTCCCATGTTCCTGACGAAGGATGATCTTCAACTTCAACTATGTCAAGGTCAATGCCACAAACTAGCTGTTGACATAGATATCGACATTGAAATGGACCATTGAACCACCATAGAAATCGATTAAATGTGGCCTAATCTCACTGATTTTTTAGGGTTTAATCCCACTTTTGAGTCTACAAACTGTATGAGGTCATCAAGGGAAACTGTCAAACAGTTTAATAAAGTGTTGATACATCATCATAGATATCGGAATGACTGGCAAACAATATTTTAGCAGTGAACGTTGCATTTTCTCAAAATGTTTATTCATAGTTGACTGGTGGGTGGCAATAACTCATTGTTGTACTTTTTCAACAACAGTTTAGATATTGATGCTGGGTTTCGCAGGACTTCTTCAATAAAGTTCAACCAATGCTGATTTAGTTGGATTATCATGTAGATTGTGACTGAGTCCTCTATCATGACAGTTGTATCACAGATGAAGTCCTACTTTCTCATGTCATAGTTGAAATTAACATAGATATAGGATCTCAGGCTGAAATTAATAATTCTCAAAGATAATGAAATGACATCGCAGTGACTTTTATCAAGGTCACTCATATTAAACAAAATATCCGCATAGAAATTATCATGAAGATCGACTAGCCAATCTTCATAGATACCTATTGCACCGAGCGAAGTTTGGCCTATCAATAATTTTTAATGCAATAAATAAATATGGGAAAGCCGATGAGTGTCAATACTTCTGATAGGGCTTCAGACAGTTTTATATTGTGCTTCTATATTGATATTAATACTGAGTTTCGCAGAAATATGATTTCTTCAAAGTAATATTATTACTTAGCTGCCACATTTATCTCTTATTGGAGCATTAATCGTGACAAGTATATCACATGAAAATTTTCAGTACACTACGTCTTCAATAACATTGACATAGAAATAGGATGGTGAATATACTACTATAATGATGGTACTATAATGAAAATTTTCAAGATTCATTCAATGAATTCAAAAATTATCTCTCACAAGGTCCATTTACTGTTGAGTTAGAGCGTGTACAGATTTTAATATTAGCTTCACTATTGTAATTTCATAGATATCTAATGAATAGAGTGCATATCTTTTCTTCATAGACATGCATGATCCAACAATTATAGCATATCAGCAGGACTCAGTGATCAGGAGCCACGCATGGTCAGTAAAGTTCAACGACTTAGGGATCAAGAGCCACGATTGGTGAATCTAGTTCAAGGACGTGAGGTTGAGGGCGGTCGATGAATGAGAGATCTTGGTCCTCAACTTGAGGTTAGGATAAGAAGAAGGGAAGGGCTATGATGACAATGAATCTCGACTGCTTATAAAAATCGTGGCTTTTGATCTTTTTTTAAGGTAGGAAGCCTTGGTCCGATTTCTATGATTTTTTAGGAAATGAAAACTTGTAGTCTTGGCTAACTGGGAGTATTTTTTGCTAGTCCAAATTGGCATCGGAAGTGGTCTTGCGGGTCCATCAAACATTAGGACCCACGAAATTTTGAAAAACACCAAAAAAAATTGAAGGCCCACGAGATTTCTCCAAGATATTGGACTTTTCCGGTGTCGCAAAAATTGGGAAAAATATGTTTCTTAAACTTCAGGTCATGGGGCATCTTATGAGAACAAAATTGGATTCAAACTCCTCATAGATATAGGAGCCAGGGTACTACATCATCCATGGTTTTACCAAAGAAGGCATTATTTTTAAATTTAAAGAAGTCTTTTTTGAAAGGATTCTTGGATTCAGGCCGTTTTTTGCTATTAAATTCTATATATGATTTTAGAAAGGGCTTCTGCCTAAACTAGATGGCGCAGTGGATTTTGTCAAGTTACATCCCCATACCTAGATAGAATTTGAGGATGGAATAGTACACGATATAATGCTGCTTGTTCAATTGGGTAAGCGTTAACTTCCTAGTGGGTCTATATTTTAAATCGTTTTCCGCCTCATATTTCTTATTGTGTTCTTCCATAAAGGGAGAGAACATATCTGGACTGATTATGCCAGATTCAGGTGCGAGAGGAAAATCAACTGTCTTATTCTTAATACATTCCGGATAGATGAGATCGACTTCAAATAAATAACCTACATCGGCCTCATCTTCCAGTGCCATGATGTGTGCTGGATTGGAGAAGAATTCAATGTCATGGGCCTCTACCCATTGGAAGTCAGACTGTGTCAAAGGCTTGGATGATGCACTCCCATATAAATTATTCTGGTCTATGTACTTTAAATGCGTGGTCAATCCTATGTCTTGGGTGCTGTTGACAACATCTTTGTTAACAAATATCAAGCCACTCCTAATAACACGTTCAAATATCGTATACATTTCTGCATCTTGCAGAAAATGTATCCTCTCCTTCGTCACCTGGAAGGCTGATTGATAGAATAGCCCTGTAGACTAACAAAATGGACGGGGTCTAAGGCGTCCTGTTCTAATGTGACTCTCCTAAAAGTCTCAAACACGTCAGCCAACAGATAGACGTCTAATTTTGAGTAGGCAAGCATATAGTCACCAAAAGTCCGACACCTAAATTCTAGCCATGCTTGCTCTGCATGGCTATATTCATCCGGCGAACAGTCCTCATCCGTCAAATCATTTTTAAATTTATCGATAGACGGGAAGGATGTCTTCTTCAATGTCTCCATTGAACTAAAATAACTATAAGGAAAAACTCTTTTTCATCGCATGAGACTTTCACTTATGTTGGGATGGTCTTTCTTTAAATGTTGAGTGAGGGGAAGTGTTTCTAAATTACTAGCCAACGCGGCTAAGGAAGAAGACGCACATTGAAAACTGTCTAGAAACTTTATGTCATAGAAGACAGGCTTCCCTTCAACGGTTTTGTCGACTTGTACTTTGACAGTGATGCACAAAATTTTTCCTTACATTGTGCAATCACTTTAGGAGACCAGGATTTCATTTTACCGAATCCATGGCGAATGATGATGTGAGCATCATAACATTTAAAGTTGTGGAAGTTGACGAGGAGCCTAAGAGGAGCCGCCTGAGCCTAAGATTCATATTACATTCACTGCATAAGGCAGACCTAAATTTACCACTGAGATGGCAATGGTCCCTCACTTTCTTGTGTTGCTGATCATCAAAGGATGAACAGCAGCGGGGACATTCCGTGGTCTATCAAATTGAAGTCGGCTTCTGTGAAGCACATGGGTTTCCTAGTGAGCTGTGTTTCATACCGTTGATGAAAACGGGCCTTCCTATCTAAAAAGTTGAGGAAGTTTTCAACGCACTCCTCGCCTTGCCACACATGCATTTTATTTCGATTCCTGTGATATGGATGTCATACTTCATAATAGACAATGGCTGCTGGCTCATGTGTTTGATGCTCTTGTTCAATGTAACATTCAATGTCCGCATAGATGGTACATATGGGACTGAGCTCATTGCCGTTTTCCTCATACCTATAAACTTTATCTTTGGACATTACTTCCATTTGAAGTTTACCCCGAGAGCACCACTCGTGATGTTGTTCAAAAAATGATTTGGATGTGAAACGCCGTGTGCAGCGATCACAGTAATAAAAAATTATCCCTATAGGTTCCTTGGTGGCGATACAACTTTGAAATTTTGGGACTGCCTTAATAATGCCATTCTGGGTGGTTGTCGCTATACACTAGGAGAAGATTGACAACCCGATCGAAGTTAATTTGGCGGTTGTTATACCGAGCGCCCTTCAGACCTTTTTCTCAGAGATTTACGACTATCTTAATTTTATTAAAATTTTCAAATTGGGCGATGTACTTGAAATGTAATGTTTTGACTTCTAACCCGTCAAACGTATGTTCATCCTTCCATTCACGATAGTAAGTGACTCGTTGACGATTTCCACTTAGATCATTATAGTGAAGAATGGAGAGGACGGCATTATTGAGACACTGGGGCTGACAATCTACATTGATGACAGCCTTTTTGCTAGCCAGTGCTTTGGGTAGGATGAAACAACCACTCCCTTGTAAATTTTCTAAGAGACTGATTTTAGTGTCTACTTTCTCAGTCCCATCAAAAACCAGACCGCTCTCTCTTTCATTAAATTTATTCAAGTTGCTGACGAGATAGGTCGCATGTCTCTGCATTCAGTCGTTTGCATCACCTATGAGATCAGCAGCACAGGAGGCTATCCTAATGGTCACAGTGGAATCTACTTCTCCTGTGCTACTGTCTACCTTATTGAAACGAGCAGAGACGTAAAACGTGCCTTTGAGTAAAAACCTATCTAAGCTCGTCAACAATTGATGAATCAAACCTATATTATTCATCAAGAAAGGATGAATATCTTGTACAGTTTCAGAGCTTTCTAACTCATAGTCGCGAACGAGCCTCTCAATGGAAAATTTGCTCAGCCTTAGACTGACAGTGTTGTCAGTTTAAAACTCTGTGGGATGAGTGTGACAGAGTGTGTGCGATGAAGGAACAAACTGTGTAGGAAAGGTCTTCCGACACGAAGAACAGGAAAAGCCGACGTGTGATAAAGGATGCTTCCTACCTGTTGTCGTCGGTGGTTGCCTCACACTGCCATAGGATCCGCCTTCGATGTGACGTTGTAAGTTGGTGCTGTTGTAGAACGTGCTGTACTCCATGTATATCATAAAGACTAACCTTTGTCAAATGGCTGAAGTACTCTGACCTGGCGAGAGAAAGCGTCACGTTGAGTATGAAGTCGAATGCCCAACGTGAACAACGGCTCAGAGGTTTCGGTCTACCAAACTACGAACAACCCGTGTAACGCAATCCCTCTACGGCAGTACCCGCCGTCCCGAAGGAACGCTCGAGCAAAGGTGGTATTACAGCGATGATATGTTTTATGAGCAGAAGTGAATCTCTTGATAGCAAAGGGTTACATGAAAATCAACCTGATAACAGGTTAAGAACTCACCGACACTCTCCTTGCGAAAGGCAAAGATTAGGAGCAGAGCTTGTGCACTCCCTTTTATAAGATTCTCCGAAGCGGTGAATGGATCAGACCTCTCGTCCAATCACAGACGAGCTAGAGTTCCCGATGCGTGCACGAACATTTGTAGCGCGTTATTGAAATCGTCTTAGGCAAAAATGATGTTTAGCAATAGACTCAACAATGGAGCCTGAAATCAATACATTGAAACATGACGATTGTAAGATTCGCTTTCATCAAAAGAGCCTCGGAGGCTTGGTACAAGATTACATTTTTTAGTTTCAAAGGGAGGAGACAGAATTGGAAGCATGTTTAGACTACACACGAGAAATATTTACCGAGTTGATATCTTATTTCAAAGACAGTCTCATCAAGGCTCACTTAATTGCAAATGTCAATTACGTTCATTTTCCACAAGGTGAAGAAGCGGAAAGTGTTGACTTTCAACTTCGTTCCTACAGACAAGAATATGTTACTGATGCTCCTGAGTTTTATACACGACATCTGCGTAAGTTTATTTCTCGGATGAACAACTTTCATGGTTACAGCGATCATTTGCTTCTGAATAAAATAAACCATATTGTCATTGCTATTAGTAAAATGGGCTTCAATGATAGCTGTTGATAAATCAAAGACCAAATAAAGTATTTTTTCATGACGACTTTTTACTAACTAAACTACACTTTAAAGGTAACGAGCCTCAAGGGTTAAGTTCATACCATGTAGTTGATTTCTATCTATAAACGGTAGACTTGTTACACTTCGCGGTAGTATTATTTATCAACGGTTAGCCATGTTGAGTTCAATCTTCAAAATGAGTATATTTAGAACATCGCATGTCTCCTTATGTTTTTTCTACTGATTTTGCTAACTTGCGTTTTCGTTCAATACTTGTACAAAAATCGACTACGATACAGTAAAGTAACTTACGCATTCAGAGCTTGTTCACTATCGAAGAGCTTGTGGTTGCGTGTGGCGCATGAATGTCCCTTCCAATTGATTCCATTTCATCATTTAGCCTCGGTCAGAGGCAGTCTCACAACGTTGGTGGAGAATCTTAAAGAAGACCTACGGGAGATGGCTGAAGCACTCATGACCGAGCGATTGAAAAGAGTCCGTTGAGATCGGTGTCACATGCCCAACATAAGCGACAGCTCAGCGGTTTCGGTCTAAAGTATGATACCGTACCTTGCCCTCCTTCCATCTGTGGCAGTGCTCGTCGTACAAAGGGAAAGCCTCACCGTAGGAAGTATCATATCGAAGGTCTCCACCTCACGTTGAAATGACTTGATAGCCAGACATGAAACGTGCTTGATAGCAAGCCGTGGAGAGGGATGGCAAGCCGTGATGCAATGCAATGGAGATGTTTAGATACCACCCATGACAAGATAGCTAAGACTCAACCGATTGGCGGTCAAAGTGCTACGTTGAGAACTGTGTCAAATGCCCAACATGAGTTGCCCCAGGGGTTTTGGTCTAAAATATGACGCACTCCCTTGCCACACTTATCACTACGGCATCATCCGCCGTCCCGAAGGAACACCCGGTCATTGGAATATTACGGCAAAACTGTCCGTACTATGCTCTTTTTCAGTGAATTTGTTTGATATCAGCTTGTAAAATGTAAAGACTTGTTCGTACACACTTACAAATGCCTTCGTTGACTTCAGCAGGGTCGAAAACCCTGGAGAACCTCCAAAAATAACGAATTTAAATTTTTGGCAAGTTTGAATTACTTGTAAAACCTTTATAAGTAGCTTATGACTTGACCTGAATCGTGACCTTTCGAACTAACGTTGAGCGAAGTCCATCCGATTCCTGCAAGCAGAGATACATGCCTTTAACGTTTAGGCCTACTGCGATGGTCTGATCTCCAGGCCATCTCCTGGCATTCCACTCACTCTGACACCTTAGTTGAGTGCGGCAATCGAAAAATCTGCCTTGGTTTCTTACAGAAACCCGGTTTTCAGAGATTTCCAAGTCGGAGCTCCGGAATTCACCACCCTCGACCAAGTCGGGAGGAGAACTGATGCCTGTCAAGAAAGGCGATCGAGGAGAAGTCGGTCGAGAAAACTCCACTCCTGCCTTCCAGCCACTATTTTCCTCTCTGAGTCCCTCCTCTCTCCCCAGAACCTTCCATCCAAGTCTGCCTGCTGGCTTGCCTGTCAGGAGGGGGGGGGGTTACCACTTTTCTCTCCGATTGAGCTGAAAATCATCCCTACCGATGCAAAATGTCATGTAGAATCCGAATCTGGCGAGCACTCCTTCAGCCTGAAATATGATCTTTCTTATCCGAAAACGTCCAAAACCTGCCCATTCTAAGTCTGTCGTTTTTTGGAGATTCCTGCCATCTGAAAGTCACTCTCCACTCGAAACCAAGGAAGGGTTGGACAAACGATACTTTCCACTGAATTTTTTCTCACTCTTAGCTTTCAAACGGGCTATCGCACGACTTAATACGATCCCTACAAACCAAGATTAAAGTCACTGTCCAGAGGGGAGGGACTCAGAACTTTTTCTTTCCGACTGAGCTGGTAACAACCTTCCTAACCCACATTTTCGCGTAGAATCCGAATCTGACCTCCGTTTTTCCCATCCGAGGCATCGTTCGCTCGCTTGAGCCATTTTCTTAAAATTCTAACTCTGTCATTTCTTCGAAGATGGTCAAAAATCCTAAAGTCGCTCTTACACGTAAACGAAGGAACGTAGAGACAAGCCGTCTCGTTCAGTAAATTTGTCTCACTTTTGGCTTTCAAACGAGCTGTCACGACTTTCTACGATCCCTACAAGCCAATATTGAAGTCACTGTCCAAGTGGGGGATGACTCAGCACTTTTTCTTTGCGATTGAACTGGAAATCACTTCCTAACCCAAAAGTTTACGTAGAATCCGAATCTGGCCACGGTTTGTCCATGCGAACCCTCCTTCATCCCGAAATATGGCCCTTCTTATCCCAAAATGTCCAAAACCTACACTAACACGATAGGAGAACGGTCAAGACCTAACAACCTCACAGGGGGGATCGTTTGTTCCACTAGGTCCGATCACCACCATCACATCCTTGGCCACTTCCTTCGAGAGTGGGGTGGCTGAGTCTTCAGCGATGACTCATCGCTGCACCGCACCGAGCTTGGCGTGGGAGCTGGGTTACTACTATTAGGACTTCAGAAATAAGGAGAAATTGAAGAAGTTCGCTAATGATTGCAAGATAGAAAATGTTGGAAGTAGCTGTCAGCTACTTATGGCAGGAAGACACCTGAAAGCAGTTGTTGCCTGATAAAGACATGATAGAGTAAAAGGCTAGCTAGGGTAATATGATATTTATGGTATTATTCATTGGTCGTACTCAGATTTATTCATGCGAAAATTGAGTAACTTGACATCTCTTCAGCTACAATTCAGCTTAAATTATAAATTATCAAAATTGCCACATGCATATTCATTTCAATTGAAAAAACATGGGAGCACATTTTGCTAACTTTTCGGTAACTTTTCAGATTGGGTATTGTCTTCAATGTGGCACTCCAGACCGAATTTCCTTCTTTACTTATTCCCCACTTGACAAGCAAGCGGCGCAGCTACCCATAAAATTAACAAATTGACGAACAATCACGATTTATCTATCACGGTGTGAAGGAGAGGCGGCTGCATTTTGAAAGTTTCCCACTGTGTCTCTCAACGGTTTCCGATGTATTTTTGCATGAAAACTTCGAAAATCATAGTCTAAAATTTACGCAATTAGTCCCTTTCGACAAAATGGCGGACACTGAAACCTAAACTGAATTCTGGTGCTGTTAAAAACTTCCTAAACATATAAGCTAAATATGTATTATGCGTTAATAATTCCAGAATGCAGTTTCGGTTGAGCTTTCTTCATTTCTCGAAACAGGCTAGCTATTTGATACGGCAATAGAAATAATTGAACACAGCGGGTCCGGAATTGTGGTTAAGGATAGGATTTCTTGGTGGCGTGCGGACCCTACTGGTATTTCTGTGCACATAGTTATCTGGCTACCGTCTCATATAAAATCGAAATTCGTTAGCAGCAGCTACAAATATCTAAAAATTCTTTGTTCAGACGCTAACAATTTGGAAAATAGTAAAACCAAAAAGCATCTAAAACTAAAACCCATTGGGTTCAACCCTTTCAAGTACCCTAACGTTAATAAGCCTACGATTCGTAACCATAACTGCCCTAACAAAATCAAACTAAAATTAAATTTTGTGAGCGACGCAGCTACCCGTAAAATGAATAAATTAACTAAGAATTACGATCTACCTATCAGAGTGATAAATCGATCCGGTACAAAAATTAGCAACAATTTCAATTTTAATTATAAAGAAAAATGTGTCAAGCGCTTCCTGATAGGTATAATTGTAGCATGCGCTATGTTGGAAATCGTTTTACATGCAGATGATGCAATGAGTGTTATATTGGCTCTACGAGTCGACCTTTCGGCATCCGTTTTGCCGAACATCGTAGAAGCATTGACAATCTAGACAGTACGAGTGCCATCTCAGATCATATTGTCCTACGTCATTCTGATCGTTCTTTTTGTGTAGACGACTTTGATGTCGATATCATCGATCGCCTCAGCAACCCTATTCATACTGGGGTGGCTGAGGCGAATTACATCAGGATCCCTTGTCCATCCATGAATAGGAAACACGAGTTGATGAGAAGTCAACTGGCATACCAATGCCAGTTTGTCCATGAGTAAGTCAGTGGCGGACGAAACGTCGGGCGGTTTACACATTGTAATTTTATATATCTTAAAAATTAGAAACATCGCCATCACAAGGGAGTGTTTTCAATTCCAATGGTAACAAATAGGAATTTCCCCCCGTACAAGGCTATTAACAATGTCAATCTATGAACAGAGACGCTTTCAATGTATTCACTATGGAATCAGCTTCCATTCGATACATCACTCGAGATGCATCAACCAACTATTGAATAGAGAACAGAAGAGAGCAGAAAAGAGAACATTTGGAACAAAATTGTTCTTAGATGGGACCATGAAACAACCCGAGAAAAAAAACTTGATAAACTTAATAGGAGATCAAATAATACCGAAATAACCTACTGGGATCCTTAACAATACCACACAAACTTATGAAGTCAAGAAATACCGAATAAACTTATTAGGATTCATCAGTATCCCAGTAGGTTTAATAGGATTGATAAAATGTCCTACAAAGTTTATCGGGCAATTGTAAAAATTAATCAACTTGATGGGACACTACATGGAAGTTCATCAGGCAGTTGTAAAATCAGACAAACTTGATGGGACTTTTCTCAGTTTTCGGGATTTCTACGCAGTGCAGTTACACACTTTTGGCTCCTGACTAAGCGCTGCCATCACGGCCGAAATTACAGTCTGTTTCAATTTACTTCTCACACTCAATATTTTTGTTGCTAAAACGAATTATAGTATAAAAGCTATTTCCAGGTCATCTAGCGGAACTCAAACGTATATGATTAAGATAAATTGTGCACAGTCAAGCCTTGTGGTAAGGTGGCGAGCCGTGCATGAAGATATTGGCCCTTATAGAGCACTTTTTTCCAATGGAGACTTAATGCGAGATTCCAAGATGGGCACGTGAAAATGTTGATTCATACTGTGCTAACATGCGCTGTTCTCGAACACTGTTTCGACTTGTTATCTTGTCTGCAAACTGGCTCACGTGATTGTTTACGGTAATCGTACTCCAAGCTGATTGGTCAATTTTGATTTGATGTCTCTTCAGTGGGGAGATTTCAAAAAAATCTCATAACACTGGTGATTATGGTGATTCAGACAGGTTGTAACCTGATCGTAGCAATGCCGCAAGGAAAGGAATTCTCAAACAGCAAAGTTGCTGAAATAACGACCTTGTTGAAGAATACGGACTATTCACATCGAGAAATAGCTCGTAGAACAGGAATTAGCAATTTTGCAGTGTCGAGAATTGCTAGGATGAAGACCAACGGACATTATGTAGACCATCGAAAAGGAAGGTGTGGTAAGAAAAAAGCCACTAGTAGTGCAGGTGTCCGCTTCTTAGTTCGTGAAGTAAAGAAAGACTATGGTGTTACAACTGCCAAGCTTCGAAAGCGGTTACAAGATGCAGGGACCAACGTCAGTCGAACAACTGTGTGGCGGAGGTTGAAGGAAATGAAGTGCGAATCCAAGAAGCCCAGAAAGGTCCCTCTTCTTACCAAAGCGATAAAACAAAAGAGACTTCAGTTTGCTCTTGACCACGCTGGTCGGACTTCTGAGGATTGGAGAAGGGTAAGTGAATGTCTGAATTCATTTTGTTCTGAATTTTCATGAGAAATATTAACTTGAGTAATTTTTCCAATTTTTCGCCTTTTTTATTATATTTCTTTTCTTTACAGGTGGCCCTTAGCGATGAATCGTCTTTTGAGTGCTCGTCAGTCCGTCCTAGGAGAGTCTGGACAGCTTCCTCATCGAACACTCCCTTAGAACCACGTTTGAAACATCCAGTCAAAGTTATGATGTGGGGTATTATGAGTGCTGAAGGAACCGGACGACTTCACGTATGCGAGGGGAGCATGAATCAACATTCGCATTTGCACGTCTTGGAGTCTCGTGTGAGACCTCAAATGGAGCAATGGAATTCTGCTGGGGTTAACATCTTTATGTACGACTCGGCACCGTGCCACAAGGCTAGACTGTGCACAAATTATCTGAATCAAATCAATCTGGATGTTTTGAAATGGCCTGGAAATTCGCCAGACCTCAATCCTCTGGAGACACTTTGGGGGATACTGAAACAGAGACTTTGTGAATATGATTTGCCTACTGAACAGACATTAATTGCAAAAATTGTACTGTTGTTGCATAATGATGTCTCCTTTACCGAAACATGTGAAAAGTTAGTAGATTCCATGCAAAAAAGGAATTCTAGCAGTGATCAAAGTACGAGGAGGACATACCCGGTTTTAGCTTGAAATCTGTTCTGCCTTCGAGTCTATTTTTTCATTTACAGCAATTTGTAGCATTCAATTTTAATACATGAGTTACATCAGTTCTTTTTTTTACTTGCATGTCGACATAAAACACTATAATAGCACCTCAAACTTCCAGGAATAGTTTAAATATAGTTTAGATACTATGACTTGCATGAATCTGCAAAAATATGTGGTGTGAGAAGTAAATTGAAACAGACTGTATGTATTTTTCAAAACTGAATACGCTTCCACGTTGAGTACTGAATTATGTGATGCCAGAATAAAATCACATGTTTTGTTGGATTGATTCGTCGCGTCGATGCACTCAGATTCCAAGAAAGACTACAGAATGTTCTAAAAATTAGCAAACTTTCCACCGCACCGGAAGTGTACTTTCCGGTGTGCCGTGCGATTTGACCTCATGAATTTTCTGAAAATTTTGTGCAGGCTTGCCAGAAAAACTAAGCAAACTATTTACATCAGAACCTTCTCCACAAAAAAGCACACATGGTATAACAGTGAGGCCCAATACCAAGTACATGTATATAGTAAAGACTAAACAGTTTGTTTTTAGTAGTATACTTCGCATCTCAAATCTGCGAAAGCGATGTGATTTTGAAAGCTTTTACACAGGCAATGTCCGTTGCGCAATTTCCCCGCTCTTCTCGCGTTAGCAAGGAGATTTCATCCATATCCATGATTCGATAACATTGGTCTTTGTCCGGGTTCGCGTGCAGACAGCTACAGATGGATCAATGATGATGACGCTTCTCGCTTGCAGCGACACACAAAGCGAGCAACGAGCATCTCCTTCATTGCATCGCGAAGCTGATGATGTTACGTCAAATATAGCAGTAAAGGCTGGACTTTAACGTACGCGCGCCATTACTGCTATCCTTCGTCTATCGGTAGAGACCAGCATATGTCTCAGTGTTGTCTATTTATCTCATATCAAATTTAGTGACACATGGATTAAATTATACATTCGTCATGGTTAAGAATTCTTCGAACGAGTGCAACTTTTCATCCGACAGATTTGAGGAAATTCATGCCGTGAAAATCAGGAGACATCAGTAGAGTCTTTTGAATGAAGCAGTCAAAACATGTTCTATCTCCGTAGGCAATGACTTGTCATCTAGTTTCTCAACTCTATGGTTCGAGCTCAATGCTTCTCATGTTCCTGTGCCGATTATGTGCATCGCAACATGTAAGTATCAGCATGCAAGTTCATATTTTAAGTTGTGATTGAAAGAAATAAGACCTTTATTTAAGCTTATAAGTGATACATCGTCAAAAGAATTCATTCATATGTTAACAATCGAAATCCCTAGAAACATTATTGTGCTTTTGGGAAATGCTTTAATTTATATCAGATTTATATCAGATTACAAAAATATTTATGATGGTGATTCAAAATGCATCAGTTATCCAAACATCATATTTTTGCTTCAATATCATCAATCAAAGACACATCATTCACACGATGAGAGATTTTTAAGAATATCTTGAAGAAAAGCCCTTTGTAGAGACGGTCCTGGAAAATCTTATTTTTTAAAAAAAAGCCTCTTACTTTCACAGGAATAAAGAACTCGAGATTTTTGACTTAAGAACGTTGATGATATTATAACACTCCCCAAGATAAGTCGCGTTTTGATTAACCCTGTGCTTGTTTTATGAAATCTTATACATATTTCCACATTGCATTTTTACACATATTTATTCTCGTTGCAATATCAAGTTTAAACAATTTTGTAATTTTTGCTTGCTATGCACACCTAAATTATAATTCGTCACTCGATCTCGCTATAAGAATCTCGACGCGTTGCATCAAGAATCTCACATTTTTTAAATTCCTGCAAAAGTCAGAGGCAATTTCAAAAATATTTAGGAGTATCCATGGATGATTATTTGAAACTCTCGAAAGTGTGTTAGCCTATATGGAAATGTCAAAACGAACCTGCAATTTTGTAGCGGTAGATGATAAATTATATTATGTAAATGTATTATTCATGTTACGAATATAATTATTCAATCATATTCATAAATTGCATTCATATAAGATATCTTAATATTATTCAGTTGATCACATAATTCTCGAAAAACTAAACATTGCTTTCGTTAATGCCTATTCAATATTCAGTTCATTGTATTGAGGTATATTTATCTTGATATTGAGATTTTTAATTAATCGCAGTTGCCATTCCTGAGCTATTTCGATGTTTTCCGCACCATTGCGCTCTTTTTGAGTGATATTGCGCAAATCATTTTGATGTCAATGCAAAAAATGATAAAAGAGATATCTCCGACATGCATTATTGTTCATGAAACATATTATAAAAGATATAGTATGAAAGATATTCAACCGAATTCAATGAATGGAGGAGGTCAAACGTGTGGATAAAACTGTAGTGGAACTGGATAAGCGCAACGTGAGGTTACCTAGACGACGGTCATACCGGCAGCAGCCCAGTTAGCCTATACTCAAACAAAGACAGTTTGACACAAATCTTCTTGATATCATGAACGTTTTAGTGACACAATTCTACCCAAATAACGTTGTTTCTTTAAATTAGATTTGAAGTTATTGTTTTTCAGATGTATAATTAGATACTAATTTCATCATCCGGTATACTTTATTTCCAACATTTTTTTAAAAGTTTTCAGCATATATGAGCTGTTTATGCACAGATGCCTGAAATTAAGTTCGTTTGTTTACTGAGGATCTTGATTGGATGTTAGCTGGTTTTATCTACTAGTGTTTTTATCTAAAATAATGTAACGTACAGGTAGGCTATATACGTAAATAAGCAAAATTTACTTTGGGTCAGGTTTCAATTTTTTATCTTAACTGACTGTCTGCGATCTTTTCAGGATTTTTTCGAGTGGCAACTTTATAATTAATTACTGCCAAATCATTTATTTTTACTTTACATTATCAGTCAATCTTTGAATTAGCTTATTATTTGACTACATGTTGGCGTTTTGGTAATTCGGTCCGAATTTGTATACTCGCCCGGTCCCCATCTTTGGGCCTGTTTTATGTTAGAGCACTGCCTCTGACCTATAATGGTCAGTAAACTTTGCTATTTAATGTTATATTATCAACTTTTAAGGTATGGATGTCCTTCCTGACTTGTGATGGGTTATTACGATTATGAATTCAGAAAAGTTATATTCAATGCAAAGGAGATTTTTCGACAAGAACAACTGAGATGTACCAGCAGCATTTATATCAGGTTGTTTCTACGAATTCTCCGGCATTTGGAGTAAACGCCTACTAAAGTTTCTGAAATATTGAAGCTGCCTAGCCTAGTGGTGTTGATCCCATGCACCTTTTCTATCTCGGTGTGAACAAGGCATTGCTTTCAATTATTCTCAAGAACGAGCTTGTGGATTGCTTGATTTTGTCCTCGACCATCGAAAAAGTGGTAGTTCCTCATTATTTTAGAAGAAACACCGAAATATATTGACTGAATTTGCGTTGTGGAAAGCGCAAGAGCATGGAGTATTCCTCTTATATTACGCGCCCTTAGTTTTATGTATTGCTTGCGGTTGTCCCAAGAACAATCCAACGATATATCTTTAGTTTACTGTCAATTCTCTCGACGTCTGTGTATTTATTATGGTCTGAAAATGAGTGCGATATTATTGACACTGAATTTTACATAAAGAAATTTCAATCTTATCTGGTGAGTATATTCCGTGAGAACTGTGACCCTACACTGTCTATCCGACCTTCCTGAGCAAGTCCGTCGATTTGGTCCCTTGCAGAATGTCTCAGCAATGTCATTCGAAAACTTATCGGTATTTGAACTTCCAAATTAGTGTTTCATCGTCCAATTATTGTGAAACAGTTCCGCATGCAATCTGAAAATCGCCACCATTCAAAAGATTTAAAGTGGGTGATCTTGTGTTTCATACCAGTAATTACAAAAAATTTTTGAAATGTGAGTCATGCTACGTTTTTTGAATGATCTTCGTAGATTTTCGAAGATAAAAGCTTTGAATGTAATTAACCGTGAAACCACTTTATTAGGCGAGCGCTTTCGAGTATTTCCACTCATCTACAGGTATCATTCAACGGTAAAAGCAAGCATAAATACAATTTCAGGTGGCGCGAGATAAAATCAGAACAATTCTTCTGATGTACTGTGGTTGTTCAATAGGTTTTTATTCTGTGTGATGTATTGTTTGATGAAAAGGGTTTCTGTTATTTTTGTGTCGTTTGTGCGCATGAGTATTCTGAAGCTGTTGTGTGTTGGTGGGTGAATGTGTGTCGAGATTTCTGGCAGTGGGCGACCTTTGACGTGTTCGTTAATGCGGGTTTGCAGGTGACGGCGCGTCTCTCCGATGTATAACACTTCTCACAGTGTTCGCATTTGAATTCATAAGGAGGAGCACACGTTAGAGGGGATAATATCTTTATTTTTGAAAATTTGTTGGGTTTTGAATGATGCTGTAGATGAGTGGAAATACTCGAAAGCGCTCGCCCAATAAAGTGCTATCTTTGCGACTTTTGTGTAACCGTGAAACATTCATTGTGCAGTGCAGAGTATGTGATGACATGTTTCCATTTTTTCATTGTCAAGTAATTTGAATTTGCCACCACATATTATGGCTAATTGTCGAATAACTGTCCGCATTTTATCTTGAAGAAGGGAGGAATCCGCGAGATTTCGCCTATTGAATTTTCCCATCACGCTATTATCATGAAGAAAAAAGATTCATATTTTGGTGTTAAAGTGATCAACAATTATGAACATGAGCAATTTCCTGAAAGGTTGACCACTATAATTTTTCTTTCTCATGTTTGCTGTTTTCTGCTTGAAATTTTTGAAGCAATTTATTTCAACATTTGATGCAACTTCGAAAGTGGTAAAAGTCATGTAAACGCGTAATTTTTGGAACGATTCATCAAATTTAAACCTCAACCTAGCCAACATATTGACTCGTGTTTCATCTGTTTCGTATCGCAACGAGATCGCATCTTTTTGAGAAATCAATTTATTGCTATCTCGTTATTTTAATGTTATAGTGCTCTTGGTGTTCGGGAACTCTCCCAGGAAAGAAATCTAATTTTTTAATTCCACCTTTCGTTTGGATGTGTGGCTTTTCATATAAATTGATGTAATCTTATCTGAATATTTATAGAAGGTACAGTGATGTTTTGACATTATCGTTGTTTTGTAATGGCTGTGTAAGGTGTTGGGTAAGCTTAACTACAAATGCATATCCTAGTGGGATGCAGGGCATTACCGACAAAACCTAATGGGAAACTATATTAGCCTATACTTAGTGGGAATCCGTATAAAACCGAGCCAAATTAGTAGGAAACTGGATTGAACCGAACAAACCTAGTAGGAAAACCAGCGAAACTGGAATAAACCTAATGGGATACTAGATAAGACCTAACAAACCTAATAGGAAAACCAACGAAGCTGGAATAAACCTAATGGGATACTGGATTAAACCTAACAAACCTAGTAGGAAAACAAGCGAAACTGGAATAAACCTGATGGGAGACCAACTTACGCAGAATATACCTATTGGGTACTTAGCAGGTTTTGATGTCTGAATTACTGGGTCGACTTAATAAGTTTGTTCGGTTATTTTTTCTCGGGATGTTGATGAGTGGCATCCAATAGCTACCATTTTTTGCCACCAATGCATGGGCGAAGGTTTGCTAAATAGCCATCCAGGATGTCCACACCACCCATATGGGCATTATAACTTGCAATTTGAGCTGGTTGATTGACATCCACCTTTTCCTTTTGTCCTTTGACCCTTCGCTTGATAGAGCGTACCGGGTGAGTGCCTAGAAGGATGAAAACGAATTAATTATTGGCGCACTATGAAATACATACATAGTCTACTGACAATCATACTTTGATAGACGCATGCTATCAAACTTGTGTAAAGTTAGCACAATATAAAATAATGAATGGTCGATAAAAAATAAAATGCCCGGTAATAAATAGGCCTATATCACATAAAATGTAATAAATTAAAATTAATCTAAAAGAAATAACAGATTTACCAATGGTTAAAATAATTTTTATCATTAATTATCACTCAATGATAATATCTATATCAATACTAAATTCTAATGAATATGAAATTTTAGTAATGAACAAAAACATTATAACAATAATATAGAAATAGGCTATACATAAAAACAAGATAAAATAGTTTATAGACTCACCTTCATGATTACTTGCAATTGTGACCACACTGTTGTCCTTGTATCGCGTAACACACAAGTCTTTGGTGGATACTGACATAAAATCTCCGCGACCTTTCTTCATGAAATCTTTGACGCATGGCAAAGGGCAATTCTGAAGCCGATTAGCTCTCAATGTTCCAGTCGCTTTGATTTGTCTCTTCTTGAGGTCTTCAAGTAACAGAAGGGAACAAAACAAATTGTCAAAAAATACGATGTGTCTTTCAGGAGTTTCCAACTCGTTCACACATAGATTGACCACTCTCGTTCCAAGGGGGTCAAGAGTCTCAGAAGATGAACACTTTCCCTGATATGGCTCAAAATGAAGCGGAGTGCCATCGTCAGTGGCCATAATCCAGTTCTGAAAACCAAATCGAATTGGTTTGTCTCTGTGAAACATCTTACATCCATGATGTCCAAAGAAGGGGACAATCTGTTCATCAATGGACAAATGTTGTCGATTCACTCCAAACTGTTTCAGTTTAGAGTTCGCGAGAGTGATGAAAGGACGTAATTTACACCACTTGTCATTAGGATCAAGACTGTTATTGTCACACACATGAATCATTCTCTTCAAGAGTTCAAAGTGATTCCGACTCATCAATTGAGCAATGAGTGAACATGAAACATCTTCGTCTTTCGACCAAAAAAGTCTGTATTGAGGTCGCTCGTTATAACTCGAAACTGTCAGGATGATCAGAAATCTCCACAAATCCTCTTGTGTAAACGCAAAATTCGCTTCATTTTTCACTTCTTTCGCGTATTTGTTTGTATAATTCACGAATAGTTCATCTATCTCATTGTCGAAATAAAGCATAAACATTTCCAATGGACTGTGATGCTTCAGTAAAGGATATTGCTGTTTGATTTCTTCTGGAAATTCAAGATCCGGAATTTCCAATGCGCCATCACCTTCATACCATTTTCTGTTAGGCCAACGCTTCCTGGATTTACGCGACGGGGTACATTCTTCACGATTGATTTCTCCATCGCCATTGTCGTCACACACTATATTACGTCTGATTTTGGAGCTTTTTGATAATTCCAAGGTACCACTGACATCTACAGGCATTTTTCCTTCACTATAGTCTTCAATCTCTTCTTCTTTATCGGTAACACTTCCAGTAGGATCCGGTGGATTAATGATTATCGTGTCGCAATTATTGTCATCATTAACACATTCTTCGACGGCTTCATTTAATGTGAGAAATTTCTTTTTGCACTTAGCATGCGCCATGAGTTGCAGAGTATCAGCGAACTGAGCGACGAGAGAGCGGAAAAGAAAATTTCAAATTCAATGATCTCTATCTAAGAAATATGATCTCTCATTTGGAAGTGCCTTAGACCATAGATATCCATTTGATCAATCTTGCTACTGTTATGCGTTGCTTACCATAGATATCTCAATTTTATTTACTCCCCCTGGATGAAGAAATAGATTCGGTTTGCATTGGATATTCGGATTTCTATGGTTCAATTAGATCAACAAGTGAATAAATGAATAGAAGGATTTATCATGAAGCAGCTTGAGAGTCTGAAATTGAACTAGAATTAGCCAAACACATCTGAAGTTTGAAAATATTAGCAAAAAATGCGTAAAAATCAACTGTCTCAAGCTTGCATCCTGCAGATTCAAAGTTTTGATATGACTCACATACATAATCAATCGCACTTGTATATTAGCCTTCTGCGAACTTTCATTATTTTGCGAAAAAAATCTACGGATGCGCCCATTGTTCCCATTAGGAACATTCAGAAAAGATACTGATTTGCCCATTGTTCCCATTGGGAACATGTTGATATCTATGACAGAATCACGGGTTTTATGAAAATTTAGCTTTTTTAATACTTATTCAAGGAAGTAAGATGTTGATGAATTCGAATTTTCAGAGAAAAATGTTCTGGGCACAAATGGGTTAAACTTTGTTACCTTGACGCACTTTGCTACGTTGATTTGTTTTTGCAGCACGTCTTGAGTTGAAGGTGGATTATGTCCCCGCCTCTTGACTTCTACTGGCTGGACTCTGTCCTTCTTTCAAATGCCTGAGGTACATTTCAGTCAATAGTGACTCTATTTTTTTTTGATAGATGCTCATCTTTTTCAATTATAAATTCAATTTTTGAGGCTGTGCATCTTAAATGTACAGGACCGCGCTTGGTCTGGTTTGAGCGTCCAGGATTAAGCGGTCGAAACGCGATCGTCCTGACCAAGTTCCTGTTGATGACCTCATTAAAAATAGTCAAATAATTTGCATGCATATTTTGTACAATTCTATTTCACGTTTTAGCTTAAGGAACTAATATTAATTCTCTTACACACCTGGTAGATTTTAGATAGCGTAATCCCGCTGTGTTATTAGCTAGATCTGGTATTTTGATTGGAAACAGACCTGTCCTCTTATCATCTGAATGGCAGACTGTTAAATAGGATCTTTTCAATATATAACCCATATAATTGCCTCTGTTTAAATCTTTTCTGAATCAACAAGATTACATTGTGATTTCTTGAAGCGTTTCTTGCAAGAACGTTGCAAGAAATGATCTGTTTTACTTAAGATTCAGTCTGATTTTACTAGTTTTTAAAATCAACCAGTCTGATTTTCGATGGAGGCAAACGGAATAAGTCTGATTAACTATGTATGCTTACAGATACTGACTGGTTTTTTAGATTGCAGTTAGATTCACTAAGACTTTCAAATTTTTGAAATTATATTCTTACTTTCGATTAATGAGCGCCTCCTGAATCTTTCTGATGCTTAATGCTCATCAAAGTTAATGAATTGCATATAGCAGGATTCATTCTGATTCTGAATAGAATGTATCAATTCTTTACCAAAGAAATACGGAGAAAAAATGTGAATATGCATAAAAATATATTATACAACTTTGATACAAAAATAAGCTTATGCTACATATAAACCAGTACAAAAAATCGTAGGCCTAACAGAGAATATCTAAAAAAAATTCCACATGTCACGCGTATTTTAACCCTCCAATGTCCGACAGGGCTCTCAGTACCTGTAAAAAAGTTGAATTTAGATAATTCAAAGTTTTTCATGTCTTTAATAGTCTTATTTCCTGAATTTGTAGCTGTAAGCTACATATAGATTTTCACTGAAATCGGTATATATATAGATTGACCAAGAGACAGATTATTACTAATATGAAAGTCTTTGTACTACATTTTATCGATAGGGGTTCAGAGGCCCTGTTTTTCTTCAAGGAATATTTCCATCTGATAGTATTTAGAGGGTTAAGTGAATTTAATTAATAAATTTAAGCTTATACTTTACATGTATGTTCTACAAAAGAAAGCGTCCACAGTCGGTTTAAGGTCTATGTCTCACTTCATGATTTCGTCTGCAACTTTTTCTTTCGTTTTAAATCCAACCTATGTTGGTTTAGTGTTTATCTTGCTTCCGTCCAGTTTTCATTGCCTTCACTGTATTTGGCGGAAACAGCCTCTGAAATTAAAAGATATGTAATCGTTTTATGAAACACATCACAACCCCATGACTTGAAGACTTGAAGTCATCAGTACATGGAACACAAAAATTTTTTTCTGGCATGTGTCAGGACGAACGTCAGCGTTAGAAGCAGTGAAAAATCAAAAGCTATACGGAAATATGATTTCTTATTTTTAATCGTCAATGAGTCCGGCAATCAATCTTCTCAGTACTCTAATCATAAGTGGAGTCGAATGCAATTATAATATTTTCGCTCAACTGAAGTTTTCCTGTACCGACAGATTTGTTGTTTATAAGGTAACTGCATGTACATAAGTAGCTCCTGCAACGATTCTAGCTCGGTAAAACTGATCACAAATTTATCACTTGGCATAATTTGCGTAAGTATGAATAATGAGTGTGTAGTAGTGCCTTGTATGACCATATTATGAATAAGCATAGCAAGGACATCGGCGAGGATTTTCAAGTCGGATTCATACTAAACTAACAAACACTCGAGACTCAACATTGACATAATCAAAAGCAATCACTCAGCTTCATCCCACAATCAATAGAAAACACGAAATTCCAAACAACTTGTCTTCTCATTTCAATCACCTCACATTCGACATGGAACATAATTCTTTAATATCACTCACTTATAAAAGATCAACCGTGAGAAGGCGATAGAGGCCGTATCCCCTGTCCAAAGTCACATTTGATTTATTTTTCCTACGTCCAATAAAAAATCAATTCGAGAGATAAGTCTGGCCAACTTCGCTTCATTCTATCATCTTTTATTTACAAGTAACATACCAAATTGCAATTTCAAAGACAATGTCTTCTTCGTCAGTGGTTTAAATATAAAAGCACGCGTTAAATACGTGTGTTTTTATATTGTGGTTATACGTGTTGTTGTTTATACGTGTGCTTTTATATTTAAACCACTGACGAAGAAGACATTGTCTTTGAAATTGCAATTTGGTATGTTACTCGTAAATGAAGGATGATAGAATGAAGCGAAGTTCTCCAAAGCGGCTGGGCTCAATATGTTACGTCTAGCCAACTTTGAGATCATTGATTTATAAGCAAAGTACTTAAGTTAATAGCTAGCGCCGTTGTTAAACTTTTTATTTATCATGAATGACTAAGTGCAATTATTTGAATTTATCTTGTTTAGAAATGTGAGCTACGGAAGAGATCAATGAGTATACGTTCGACCTCTGAACAAATAAATGGATCAAATAGGAGAATCTTAATATATTAGTACAAGAAATCAGACTGTTGAATACCCCATTCTTTAAACTAAACGTTTCTATGATGTTTATCAATTCTGGCGAAAATACCTTTAAGTAAGTTGGCTCGTACTGGTGACAAGGATGGTCTTGCCCGTTTCTCTTTTTGGGGACTCAGGAGTCCTCCCATCAGTTCATCCTCATTGAACAGTTTTTTGGCAACGTTCACAGCAAATTTTGAGGGTCGATTACCAGTTATTCTTGTTAGGTTGATGTTCGTGTCGCCTTGTTTGTAGATCTGAAAGTAAGAGCATAACGTTTAATTTCACTCGTATAACACTAATATTTAATGTAGTGAGTATGTTCATTAAGTTAACATTAGTTAATTATCGATGAAATGCCGTGGGTTTAAATTCTAAAAGTAATTTTGTTATCAAGAGAATCTTACAAATAATGTCTTCAAATACTGGTTATGACTGTCTTCACTGGTTGTATGCATTTTTGACTGTTTTGGGGCAACAAGTATATGACTGCATATATCATTGAAATAATCAATATCAACTTAACACCGGGCGTAGCGGTTCCGTAGGGGCTGGAGTCGATACGTATTCTTTTCATTTCTTTGGTATTCTGATCCACGGAATGTTGTAACTTCTCACATACATTTGTTAAGTTTACAATTGCGTCGACTTATCTCTGAAAACAATAGACATATTAGGCTAAGTATCATTAGGTGCTATACTAATGTTATAGTCTATACAAAGATATTAAAATATGTCACATGTATTATAATATCTTTGAGTCTATACGTACATGCTTATTTTGTACACCATACTGATTGATTTTCTTATCACACCGAATTGCGGGTACCGAAAGGGGTGTGGAAGTAATCATACATCTCCCCAAAATTCTAAGTAGGACGTGTCTCATAACAATTTACATACATCTACATTGTAGTAAAAAATCTTTATAATAAGCAATAATCTAACTTATTGATGGTAATTTCATAAACAGCTCTTCAATTGAGCAGATAGATAAATCTATAATATCCAAATTAACCATGTCTTTCGTTGATGTAGAACTTCTTGGTTCATTGTCATTCTCTAATTTAACTTCAACTGAATCATCTTTTATATCACTGATTTCATATTTTGCTGTATAACTTTCATCATCACTCATTGAATCGTCTGTTTCCTGATCTTCTGAGAGGCTGCGAATTGTACGGCGTTCGTAAAAATTATTTTTTCTAACAGATTTTATTCTTTGTCTGTACATTACTGTTAGTAAAAATTTTACTTGTCAGAGACTGCAGACTGAATCGCGGTAAGCTGGTAAGATTAACTGTTTTGTGAGACTAATAAGCAAGTAAATTTTGATTCGGATTCTGATTGGTTCTTTAAAAACTTCTTAGTACGCATTTTATTTATTAGCTACATCATTTATAAATACATATAACATTTTATAATTCAATAATAATAATACCAAGCTTTGAGTACATAATAGATTTTTTAAATAATATTTGATATATTTGATATAATTTTTTAATAATAACATATTTCTTTTTCTTAAGAATGATTGGTTAAGTATTGACGAATGGTGTGACAATTATTTTTTTATCAACTCATTTATCAATTAAATTCACTTTACATACATAGCTATTTTGATGAAACAGATGACATTTTTAAATAATATCACGTTTTTAAATAATAGATTTTAGCAAAATCTTTCTGTTAAAATTTAGTATTTTTTTAAACTTTGAGTGACTGCAAATATCTAATACAGACAAAAATAAATTCAATAATTGGAAATATTAAATAAAAAATTTTAGGAGCACGATATGACCAAAGTTATTCAATATATATTAAAAATGGTATGACCAAAGACAATGAATCATATTAAAACTGTAAGCTTCCTTATCTCTGCATGATTAACTTTTGGAAACACTATTATACTGAATGTCGGACAATTTTTTAAACATTGAAGATTAGGAGTTACCATAGAAAGTTAAACTACCGATCATAGATATTGCGCGATTCCAATTTTCACCTGAGTTTACTGTCTTGATATTTTCATTGTCTTAGGGTATGACAACATAAATTTGAATATTGGATGACTATGATGTTTTTAAAGAATACATTTTTACAAAAAGCATTCTGTTACAATATAGTATTTTTTGTAAACTTTGAATGACTACAAAAATCTAATACAGACAAAAATGAATATAACAATTTAGAACATGGAATGATAAATGTTAGAGGTACGGTATGATCAAAGGTAAGGCAAAATTATAACTCGCACCAAATGCCCCTCCAGTACGATCATACGTTTCATTCACTGATTGGCCAAAAAATAGCGTGCAATAAAATCTTTTGCAAATCTTTTAGTGCTGTGGAAAAGTTTGGAATAATAAAGAAATTTTATGTATTTTTTCCGATTGCGCACAATGCAAAGAAAAATGAGGCTTTGCGTTGCACTTATACAACTTTAATAGTAAAAACAACTCAACACTGACAAAAAATCAATATTTGTTGGGGTGTCCCTTGTTTGCAATCACTTTGGCGATTCGCCGTGGCATGGAGTCAGCCAGTGTTTTACACAGTTCTGGGGTCACCTCAGTGCACCAAACATGCCTGATGTCTTTTTTGAGGTCTTCCAGGCTGGATGAATTCTTTCCACACACCTTCACGAGCGTCCATAAATTCTCAATTGGGTTGAGGGCCGGGCTGTTTCCGAGCCAATCCAACACTTGAATATCGTTGTCCGCCAGCCACGTCTTAATCACACCGGCTGTATGGCACGGGGCAGAGTCGTGCTGAAACGTCGTGCATCCTCGAATAGCCATAAAGTTGACCAAGTGGTCCTCCAACACTTGTTTGTAGCGCTGGGCGTTCATCTTCTGGCCTTTGGGCAAGAAGAAAAGCCCACTGCGACCAGCTGCTGAGAATGAACCCCAGACCATAACGCTCGGCGCATGTTTCACCGTTGGTACTGTGTACTTGGGATCACACGGGGACGAAGTCAATGAACGGCGAACAAATTGGGTTGTGTTCGAGAATTGGCGGAACGTGCTCTCATCAGAGAACATTATCGCTCTCCACTGTTCCGGGGTCCACATCTTGTACTTATAGCAAAACGCCAGCCTCTTCTGCCGCATCATCGCTGTAACAAATGGCTTCTTTTTTGGCCTACGTGCTTTTATCTTGAATTGTCTCGTAAGCCGAGTTCGAATGGTGCTAGGATCCACGTCATCTAGAACACCAGGAAACGATTCCTTGATTTGAGCCGATGTGATGTTGGGTATTCGATTCACCAAATTGACAATGCGACGATCTGTCCTGTCGGATGTCTTCCTTGGACGTCCTGAGCGCTTCTTAGGAGACATTGACACATTTTCCGCATCTCGCTTCACAGTCTTTGAGACAACAGACTGTGATGCCCTGAATAGAATCGAAACATCCGTTTGAGACATACCACTTTTTACAAGATCCAATATCCGAGACTTCTTCCGAATTCGTGAGCTGTCTAGCTTTACCCATAATTCTGACCAGAACAAAACAAGCAACAATTCTGACGACTGCAAGCAACTGCACTGCATTGATGAAATATTTCATCAGCTTGTCGAACATTCGTCAATATTGTCAACCAATCAGATGACAGCAATCACACATTACCTCCGTGCTTGATTAAATTCGTCACTAACTACAGATTGTTTCATAAAAAATGGATCACCCTTAAACATCGCCTTAACTTCAACTTTGTCTAACTCCGCCAAACTTGAACGAATTTCTCTGAAATTTGGAAGATATGTCAGTTGTGCTTACTAATATCATTGTTGGAAATTTCAAGCATGAATATTGAGTTATTTTCCTGTTATAGATAAAAAAGTAGTAGATAATTTGATCTTCATTTAGCAATGTTACACAAAATCATACCTCACTCTTATAAAATTACATTTGTTTCCTTTGTTATGTAATATGTTGTTCTACAAGCCAAAAGCTATCAAGCAAAACAAAAATAAATAAAATCGGTCAATCAGAGCCAGTATAGCACCATTATTCATCAACAATAATGTAACTGCTACATGTGATTAACTGGACTTCATGTTCCATAGCTGCCTGACTTCGTTGCGGTGGTGTTGGCAGCACTCCTGATTGCTTTCAACTAGAAATCTATCTCTTACCGGTTGAAAACAATACAAAGCACAAATGAACAATAACGAGATCGCATTCACAAAAGGCAAAGTGTCAGCCTTGCTAGAACTACTTCACATACAGCAAGGAAACATGAATTCTGAACGCTATGTGAATGCTTTACGAATGAACATTGGCCAAATGACAGATCAACTTGGTGATCCATCGACTTGGTTATTTATGGATGATAATGCTACGTGTCACAGGAGTAGTAGAGTCAACTTATGCAAGTCTCAATTAGGGCTTAGGACATTATCTTGGCCAGGTCGTTCTCCTGATCTGAATCCCATAGAAAATGTATGGAGTATTCTAAAACGTAACGTCCGCCGTTCACTGCTACCTACAGATGGCGTATCACAACTTACGTCACTGTTAAAAAGAGAGTGGAGAAAGTTAGATCAGTCAAAAATCAACGATATCATCGAATCAATGCCTAGACGAATTGGTATTGTCATTGAGAATAATGGTAGGGCCACAAAATACTAGCTTCTTAAGAACCGTTACTGTATCATAGCTTATCAGATTATATAAGGACATTTAAATATATTAGGGACATGAGATAACATGAAAAATGCTTTCTGTATCATACTTATGTTTTATTTAGTCAAATTTTAGGATGATCCACTTTTTGTGAAATGGACTGTAATAGAAGTGCTTGATTTTCATAATGCGTCACTAAAATGCTATATTTCTCTATTATTCCAAACATTTCCACAGCACTGTAGAATATATTATTGGCGCTGATAACATGAAAAGCATTTTATTACAAAATTTACTTTAAATAACTTAGAAAATATAATTTCAGAAATAAAGTTCAAAGGATAATTAAAAATCTACATATTGATGCCGTCATTGTAACAGGGAGTAGAGACTATCGAGTTGTAAGCTAACCAATGGTAATCAATACTAAATATGTTATGACAAGGTAATGAATCTTGGATGACTTTCCACCACAGACAAATTAGAAGTTGTAGAGCTAAGACTAAAAATTAAATTTGTTTATTATTATCAATTGACAATTAACTCAGTCTCACAGCTGATTTTTCAATTATTCTAAACCCCGATGACTCATTTGATGAAATGATTTAAACGTGTCGGCAGTAATTTAAAACTGATGATATTATTTTTCTAAATCTTTAAGATACTTAGTAGTTATTTGAAAAGAATACGTCGAAAATAAGACTGATTCTTAACTCTTTGAACCCTACGCTCATTTAGCGAGCAGTTAGGCTATTACCTACCCAGAACCTAGAGATTTTAGCCTATTTTGAGATGCTCCTAATTATTAAGTATTTATCTGATTGTATTGTAAATTGAGATATAATAGGTTTATCGTATCCCCTTTCAAGTGATTATAGTTATATTGGTATTTCTTGTATAAAAAGTGCAAAAGATGATTAACAAAACTATGTGCTTATAGACTAAACAAAAGTTTTCAAAAAAGCAAATCGCTCAAACATGTCGATACGCATGATCGGTAAATCTAATCAAAGTTTTCAACTGTGTGCCAGAGACCAAAGCAAGGAGAAACACAAAAGTGGTTTCTGACATGGAGCGCATTCATACCTTGTTTCACGTCGTTATCGTCCTTCAGCAACGACAGACCTGTTCCTTCTGATGAGCGAGCAGACATGACATAGCCTTCGTGGACCAGCAATCGATTATGAGGCTTTTTACGACTACACTCATGTGTATTAGCAACGAAAGAAAACCTCGAATGTCATTCAAAGAGACAGGCTTCCATTTCTTGAATATAGAATTCGGAGATTCCGGATTCTGAAGACTCATCTGAGTAGCATACATGTTCGTGTAACGCTTCAGCATCTTCATCATCTCAGGAGTCCAAAAGAGACAGAAGAATTTATATGGAGTCACACAGTCATCTGGTATATTGACAATGTCACTGTCTCCCGTAAATTGACAACGACTTGGAAATCCTCGTAGGTCGCGTGTCCAGCCGTCGTCGGACGTTTCGAAGTCTTCTTCTTCAACATCATCAGTCAATGAGGCATCATCTTCCTCTTCAGATTCCGGTTCAATGTCTGAATCGATGGATAGAAGCCTCTCGAGCACCTCGGCGGGAGATATCGTCGCACGTCGTGTTGTCATTTCACACACCACGATGAAAATGAGCGACGCAGTTATTCTGCCTGACATGAAGAATCAGTGTTTGACACCGTTCCCAATGACTCATCAAGTCAGCAGACAGCAGACAGACTGTTAACAATAAGCCAATGTTGTTGCTGACGTGATTTGATTGCCAACAGCTTGATTAATAGTCGCAGCGAGGAAAAAATATCCAATACCGAGTTAACTCGGTATTAGGGCTGAGAGGTTGTTGAGCAACACCGAGTTAACTCAGTATTACATGTAGGGTTCAAAGAGTTAATTGTAAAAATCATTCTAATTCCTGATATTTCAGGGAAAATCGTATTACAACTTACTTTTAAAATACGGCTTTTTTTCAAAACATGATCGTATTCTTCCTGATTCGTAGCACACATAAATTTCAGGCAAAATCAGACCGAAATATAAATAGTTATCTTGCAGAATGACAAAGTAAAATAAATCAAGTTAAATCTTACTGAATCTTGTTCAGTTTAACACTGATTTAGACGGAAAATATTGTAATGAAATGATTTTACTGAATTTGCATGGTTTAATACTGATTCACCCTGACTTTTCAGAATACAATTGCTTGGGAAGTGATAAACATAATCCTTTTGAACAGAACGACATTACATAGAATTCATTACACATGAGGAGAGAATGAAGCGTTGTTTGTCCTTCTAGTAAGTATTTTTAAAATTTTTAGACAATTTAGGATATAAAACTTTTCTTTTAAATCATACTTTGTACCTATTGAAAATTAACTAGTCATTAGCTTGTTTTTTTAAACTTTGTTACCTTGACGCACTTTGCTACGTTGAATTGTTTTTGCAGCACGTCTTGAGTTGAAGGTGGATTATGTCCCCGCCTCTTGACCTCCACTGGCAGGACTCTGTCCTTCTTTCAAATGCCTGAGGTACATTTCAGTCAATAGTGACTCTATTTTTTTTTGATAGATGCTCATCTTTTTCAATTATAAATTCAATTTTTGAGGCTGTGCATCTTAAATGTACAGGACCGCGCTTGGTCGGGTTTGAGCGTCCAGGATTAAGCGGTCGAAACGCGATCGTCCTGGCCAAGTTCCTGTTGATGACCTCATTAAAAATAGTCAAATAACCCGGCCAACAAAAAACCTGACTGCTACGTAGCAGCAAGGTAGCGCCGCTACCTATTGATTCGTCGCAGATACGTGGCATTTGGCGCACCCAGCTACGTATATGCTACGTAGCAAAATTACCGTATGGCAACCTATCTGCTACCTTTGCTACCTTGCAGCTACTTCAATGTTACCTTCGCTACCTTGCAGCTACTTAAATGCTACCTTCGCTACCTTGCAGCTACTTAAATGCTACTATTGCTACCTTGCAGTTTTACTCGAATGCTAGTATGGCTTGTGGTTGTTCAAATGTTACTTACTAATGCCACCTCATCTCAACATCTCCTATTGCGTTTTTAGCTTGGTTCTGCACATAAAACCCTCATACAGCTGTGCATCACAGATTTCATTCGAAAACAGACACTATATAAATAAAATTTATTATAATCATTGGGTGCGGATGGAACAGTCTGTCATCGTCTCTCCAGACGCCGTGGAGCCTGATTCATCCAATTCACGATCGCATTCCTCACGGCATCTTGGCCCTCCTTGATCCCGTTTCGACGTAGTGCTTCTGTAAAAAAACACATGTGACATCAGGGCTGGAACAATTGCATTAATTGCAACTGTAATTGTTTAATAAATTTTGAAGTTGTAGTTTTGAAGTAATTGTAATTGTAGTTGAAGATTTTGATTTTAGAGTAATTGTAATTATAATGGTAATTAGTAATGGGCAAAAGACCGTTCCAGGACACCATAAAATTCAAAAAAATAGTATCTTTAAAAGCGACATAAATTCATGAATCTGAACCCTTTTTCAGGTTATTAAGACTTAAATACATGAATTTAGTCCATTCAAAAAGTACCATTTTTTCAAAAAATTGCATTTTTAAAAACGACTAAATTCATGAATTTTGGTCAATTTCTCAGGTTATGAAGACCTAAATTCATGAATTTATGATGTTTTTAAAAATACCCAATTATCAAATTTTTCAAAATCTCAAATTTGTGATTATTACATTTTGCTCCCAAAATCATGACCGTTCCAGGACACCGAAAAAATCATAAAAGTTAAGAATCTCAAATTTGTGATTATGACATTTTTCATTGCTTAAATCATGACCGTTCCAGGACACCGAAAATCATAAAAGTTGAGAAATTCAAATTCATGAATTTTATCCATCTTTCAGGTTTTTAAAATATATCATGTGACTAAAAATATTTCTTTAAAAATGGAAGAAACAAAAGTGGAAGAAACCGCAAGAATATATCCTTCGTTATCACAGTTAAAAATAAGTGAATTGAATAAAGAAAAACATAAAGATAGAGTACGTTATATGAAAAGAAATAATGTTATGAACAAGCGATGAAGGATGTTCACTAGTACAAACTAATAACATTAACACTTTCACTTAATGTTGTTGCTCTGCTTGCTGTTGCTCTGCTTGCTGTTGCGCTGCTTGCTGTTGCGCTGCTTGTTCTTCGTTAATTTGATTCATAACTTGTTCATAAGTTGGCGGCCCTGTTCTATCGATGTTGTTCGATGATATTGTTGCTTGTTCAATAATTTGTTCGTCCCGTTCTTGTGATAAGGTTCTATTTAAAGAAAATATTACTGTCTGCCGTTGTTCAATTAAGTTTAATATTTTCTTATCAATTGTATAATTGATGTGCGAGTCTCCGATAAATTCAAAAATTCTTCTCATATCCAAGTGTAAGAATATTTTACTTTGTGCTTGCAGATGTATGATTTCCCTTGTTAACTTCTGAATTCTTCTCCGCTTTGTCTCCAATCGAACAGATCTTTCAGTAGATCCAACCATTGTGACGATAAAATTTAAACTAAGATTGTAATGCGCCACGTTTTATGAATTGTGTGTGTGTTTAAATAGCAAGTGAAATTTATGAATGGTGATCTAAGCAAAGCGGCATTGTAGGTCAATGAAGTTTGCTTGACAACATACGGGTATGACATGACGCGTGTGTACTTGAATGACAATGAGGAAATTGCACCGCATTGTAAATCATTTCATCGGCCATAACGCGAGCCAGATCGGAAACCAAAACCAGAAAAGTTGCGGTTTTGGCTCGACAATTGGTCTCGACTATCGATACTGCAATATTGTATTGAATGATTGCTATAACAACAGAATATTCCCTCAAAGCAGAGAATGAATTAATAGATTGCTTTTATGCTATTAACGCCATGTTATGAATGCACAACCCGTATGATCCCCTAATACAATCATGCGGTTTGAGAAATGTGGTAACAGATGTTGCCATTGTCTTAATACAGATAAAACAAACAATATCCTCTTAATGAGAGTTCATAAAAATAAAATGTAACAATGTAACGTTTTAATTTAGATTAAATGAAATCATTTCAAAATCGAATAAGTAGTAAGGAAAGTCATCATTAGAGAACAGTTTTAAATCAATACCCCCCTTCTGACTAAGTGGTAAGGAAAGTCATCATTAGAGAACAGTTTGAAATCAATACCCCCTCCCTTCTGTCTTCTAGGGATCCCTATAAGAAATTTTTTTAATTATAAAATGAGCAACATAAATGAGTTTTTAAATTATATGGAACGCAAACCACGACGAATTTCGATTTAAAGAAAATCGCAAATCAATTGGGAATAAAGAATTTTCATGTTCTAATGAGAGACGAATTACAATTCTTAAAAAATAAGCCAACAGGAACCTTCAGTTCCCGGAACAAAGTTCCATCAATAACTATAAATTTCATAACGAATCTTCACACTTCAGACCAAAAAGGCGTACATTGGTCTGGAGGTACCTTTAATAAAATCGAGATAATTACTATTTCGACCACCCAGAGGCTGAGAACTATTGGTTCGACTCTTATGGACTTCCACCTACAAACGAAGTCAAAAAATTACTTGGCAATGGAATTTATAATACATTTCAAATTCAAAAACCGGGAACTACTTATTGTGGTCAATTATGTCTTTATGTTTTATTGAAATTACAGGAAGGAGTGCCATTTCTTGATATTATGTTAGAATTGAACGAACCGTAGGTTCTATGGCTGCGCCTAACAAGGAAATTTCATTCCCGAAACGTAAGTTCCAATAATAATAATAATGATAATTAAAAATCAGTTCGTTGTAATTCATTTTGATAAAAACGGCCTCTGATATCTTCATTATCTAAATCTTTGATTTCATAAGTAATCGGATAAGTTTGGTTTATTTTAAAAACTTCAAATATTTCTTTAGTCCAGTAACCGACGAAGCCTTTTTAAAATTTATTCTTATACTTAAATATTCTAACTCTATCTCCAATTTTAAATTTCGGCTTAAGTTTCTGCAAATTCGGATTACTCTCATTCAAATTATTATTTTCGTTCGAATAATTATTCTCGAATATTTTCTTTCGTATTAAATCAGGGTCGTCAGAAGCATTCTTTGGGGTTTCTTCAATACCAGAATGAACTTTATTATTGTACTCTTCTACAATTCCTGGTAATATCTTCAACCATTTCTGATTTCTTTGCTCAGTAAATTTCTTGAATAATTTATTTTTTAGCGTCCGATTGAATCTTTCTATCACTAAGGCCTTCCCTGCATTTTCAGTTGAATAAACAGTTTCAAATAGTGGCTGAACGTTTCGGTTATAAAATTGCGAAGCTTTATCAGCAAACAATTTTTTTGGCTTTCTCTTACTTTCTTTAAAGATTTCTTCAAACGCATATTTAACTGATAGACCACTTTTATTTTTTAAAGGCTTTACCCAAGCGTATCGTGTATATAAATCTATAACGGTCAATGCGTATTTATAATCTTTTTCATTCGGCATATGAATAAGATCAGCACTCCAAATATCATCTTTATTAAATACTTTTACTTTCAATAAATATTTAGGCCTTCTGTATTCCCTATGAATTTCAGACGCGTAGGTTCGAGCGTTGCTCTCAGACAGCTTTGCTGTCGTTTCATTTAAACCCTGACCGAATAATATTTTAGCTTCTAAAGCTTTCTTAACAAACATTCTTTCAATTTTTTCTCTAAATGTAGGATTTTGAATACTATCTAATTCTTGAATCATCTTCTTATCAGCTGCATGTCGAGAACTTAGATCATGATTTCGATAAGCTAAATCATGCCTGTAAGCTGCGGCATCTACTCTATTTATTGGTTTTTCACCTGGTTTCGGATTATTATTCTCATCTAGTCTTATATCTAATCGAGTTCCTGGACCAGTATATGAATGACCGGGAAGATGCTTTTCTTTCGAATATTTACTCCAAATAAATCCAGGAAAGTTTTCTAATGTTTTTTGTATGTCACCTCCAATATGCTGAAAATTTGAGTTTTTATTTTTGTTTAATAGATAATTCAATAAATCTAAATTAGCAATTTTTAATTTAATTAAATTTTCGGAATTTGTAGAATTCATTTTAAAAGATAAAATAAATGTTTTACCGGATAGAACCTTGTTCAGAGGCTTTAGCCGATCGGACCAAAGGTCCTGAGGTTATTAGCGAATCATACTAGGACTTATATATATTCCAGAACCATCTTTTGTTTCTTTAATTTCAATTAAATCATCAACATTTTGGAGAATATTTTTAAGAACTCGTTTTCCTTCATCAACTAATTTTAATTTACTAATAAAATGATCTACTATTCCGTCACCCCTAGCAACTTTCTCTAACTCTCTATTATGACGTTTTTGTTCTTCTAATGCTGCCTTCTCTGATTTATTTTTATTTACTGCTTGGACAATACCAGCTGTCCCACCTGCAACACTTCCTGCAGCTGCTATGCCACCTATTATTAGTGGAATTAATGGGAGAATCCCGCCATTCTTTTCTTCTTGTAATTGAATATTCTCTATCATTGGTTTACTTATGTAATACTTTTTTTGTTAATCGTAATAGTTTTAGGGGTATTTTTGTCAACAATATTACGTAATTTTAATTCAACAGTTTTATTATTATTACTTTTCGCTTGCGACATTTTTAATAAAAAAATTTTAAGTTACGAAAATTTTTAATCTATTGTAGTCATGAAAAATTTTTTAAGTTAAGAATTTTTAATCTATTCTAGTTATGAAAAATTTAAAGTTATCAAAAATTTTAATCTTTTCTAGTTATGAAAAAAATTAATTAATCCTAGCCATCTTTCCATTAAGAATTTCAATAGAATATTTTACATCTTCTAGCAATAAACCATAAGCCATCAATGAAGTTGTGGAATCTTTCTTTTTAATATTTTAATTGTTACATCACAACCAGTCTTGATAATATCTTCAGATTGTGCACTTAAATCGAAACAGAAAACAGGATATAAATGTCTCCAATCTCCAGGAGTTAATTGTGGTTCAACTCCAAATTCTATACAAAGATTTCGATAAGAATCATATCCTTCCATAAATTGATTATTGGTATCATCGAATCTTAATGGATCAATAGGATATCGGGTTTGATTTAATGAAACTTGTAAACTTCGAATTGTATCAATATGAAAAAGATTGTTGTTCTTATCAAAACTTGGAGAAATATTTCTTTGAAATGTTAGTAATAAATATCTTGGAGTATTCGCAGTTCTAGTAAAATGCCAGTTAAATCTTTGTTCGGAAAAAGTTACTGAACTAGCAGTACGCTTTAGAAAATTTACTGGAATTGGTTTGTTAGTATTTAATCTTTTTGCAATAGCCGTTTCAATCTCTAAACTAGGAGTAATATGCTTAATCCACCATTCAAGTCTATCAATTTTTAAATATGCTTTTTTCCAGTCTTACCAAAAAAGATTAATTCATTATTTGCTGTGCGATGAATTATTAACTTAAATTTTAATTGATATGATATTTTATCATAATCTAAATATCCGAATAATGGAGACAATGACCAATTAACTGTCTGTTTACTTTTCTTGTTAAATTCACGTCTTTCTTTATATGCACTATTGTTTGTTTTATTTAAATGTTTTGCAATATTTTCTACATCTTTCGCAATTCCTGCTGCATCTGTTCCAGCGTGAGTTGAATCATCAACAATTATACCATCATTAGTATCAGGAAACCAACCTTCGATTTCATGCTTTTTATTATTTTCACCAATTGTTACAAATCTAAGCATTGTATCAATTACACCTGGAGAATCACTTATTGTTTCTATATTTTGAGTTGCAACATCTAAACGCATTTGTGTAAATAATCTTGGAAAGAAATTATTCTCTAGTGCAATATTATCGGTTTCTGGTAATGGTGTTGTAAAATTGGCATCACTATACAAAGAATATTCACAGTGTAGAAATGAATCAGGTAGATATATATAACTCTGCTGATTATCAACTTCAAAAATTAAATCACCTCCAGTATTTACTCTACTGGAAGATCCGGGATTCATAGCAATTCTTATATAGTCATTCTTTTTTTGATTGCAACTGACGAACGGAGGATCGTCTAATCTAAATTTATTTTCGATAAGCGAAGAAATTTTTATAAAAAATAATTTGACTTTTTGTTTTTCTCACACACAGAAAAAATTCTGCTAAAATAATTTTACTAAAATAATTTTACTAAAAAAATTTGCTAAGAAAATTTTGCTAAAAAAATTTTACTAAAAAAAAATTTACTAAAAAACATAATTTTAGAATTTTGCTAGACCAGCTCCGCTACAGCTTTGCTGGTTAAACCGAAGGTTGCTGCTCACGCCATTTTCTCTTATTTCTTCAATTGAACGTTTTATGGCTACGCCTGATTTCTTCTTATGTTTACTATCAGACGGAGCTCCGCTCCTCAAGGTTTCCCCAACAGCTATGTTAGCAATTTTATTTTTTGTTTCCTCTGAAAGCTTTTTTAAATTTTTTAGTTCTTCGGAATCATTCTTAAGTTTACGAATAGCTTCTAGTTGTTTTAATTCGTTTTGAGACTTGACAGCATTTGATACTGCACTAGCTGTACTACCTATAGCAGCTGCTCCTTTTGCAGCAGATGTAATCAAATCTTTATTATTTTTAATTAAGTTAACGATACTTCCAATACCAGAGAAGATCCCAGCTCCTTCCGTGTGAACGGCACCTGCGGTGCCTAGGAACTTTTGTGTTCCGACTGTTTCTCTATTATCATAATGATAAACAGGATTCATACGTGGTTCATGAGCAATTCTTTGATTTGAAAGCAAAATGTTTAAGATTGTGTTTATAAATTATAGGTATTTTTTAGGATTAAATTTGACTTTTGGGAAAAAATATTTACGGTAATATTTGCGCTAAGATTTACGTTTAGGATTGGTTAGTAACCTGAGGACCTTTGGTCCGATCGGCTAAAGCCTCTGAACAAAGTTCTATTGGTTAGTAACCTGAGGACCTTTGGTCGGATCGGCTAAAGCCTCGAGGAGCTTCGCTCCGATAGGTTAGAAACCGAAGACTTCGTCGATCAAGATTTACGTTTGTGAATGGACAACAACTTCGAGATAACTTTATTAATTAACTGTTGCACTTTATCTATTGCGTCAAGCAGCGTGTGATGTACTTTAATTTCTTTTCTATTAACTTGCATTTTCTGCTGATTAATCTTCAACGCCGTTTTAAGAGCATTTAACTTAATTTTAAGAACATCTAATTGTCTTTTAACAGAATCTAACTGTTCTTTATTTTCTTTAGAGTTTTCTTGTAAATTTTTCTTTAATTCATTTTCTAAATTGATTTTAAGATTTTTCATTTTATCAACTTTTTGATTAAGTGAGTTTACTTCATTTATTATTCTATTCATCTTTTTCATTTGTTGAGTAATTTTAGAACTCAATTCATCAACACTTTTTTGGAATGTAGTTTATAACTGCTTTAAATTTTTTTTAATTCTTTCACGTAGTTTTTCTATTTCATCTTCTAATTGTTCTTTTAACATTTTTATCTGATGTTTATTTTTAATGACTGCAGATTTTAAATTTAAAGAAAGTAATATTAAAATTATTGATTGTTCTGAAATCTTTTTCAAAAGTTTTACTATATCTGCTTCTAGCTCTCTATCCTTTTTATCAAGTTTTAATAATTTTTCGTTTAATGATTTGTCATTAAGTTTAAGCAACTTTAATTCATTCATCAGTGGAACCAAAACATCGTTTATATATTTTTCTTTTAAATCATTGATTTGTGTATCAACATATTGTTTATTTGTTAACTCTGTATTTTGTTGCGGAAGAATAGAAAGATGCAATGGACCAGATAAAACGTCTCCAGTTTTCATGATATAATTTTCTATTTCTATTTCTAATTCACGATTATTCGGGATATATGCACCTCCACCAACATTTGGTAACATCATTTTTTAACAATAAAAAAATAAATTTTTCTCTAATAAAAATTAAAAATAAAATTTTTTCTAATAAAAATAAAAAAATGGAAAAAGCAAATTTAAAAAAATTATATTCGCCCGCATCATCCTGTTCTTCTTATTCGACGAGATCAACGGGATTTGAAAATAAATGTTTTGATAATAATAATAATAATACTATTACAAATCCATGTATAGATGTTAATATTTTATTTCAGTTACAAGCCGAAATATTTAGAGAACAGACTAAAGGTTTACCTTCTATAAAAACCAATTATTGTTTATTTCCAGGTGATCCATTTATTAAATTTATGGATATTGTTAGTTAATATAATGATGTTGCATATGTAGAATTAAATAAAGAAAATATGGTTATAATAGGTCATAATAATTTTTATGGATTCATTAGAAGAGTTTTGCCGATTAGTAATACTGATTGGATAGAAACTAAATTTATTAATTATACTAATATTAAAGAATTAGTTAAAAAATTAAAATCTTTTTCCAAAGAAAAAATAAGATTATTTGTTGATGAACAAAACCAATATAATATTCATATCGAGAGTAAAAAACATATTGAAGAATTATTATGTCAAGTTTATTACAGAGATACAATTTATAAACAAGAAACATTAGAAATGCCCCAAAGATATGATGATGATACATATATAGGATTATATTCAAACTTAAATATTAATTTGTTAAAATCTTATATAAATGGTTTAGCTCAACAAGAAAAACTTTATATGTGGACAACACCTTATACTATTAACAATGACCATAATCATAATCATAATAAACGAACCGAAGGTGCTAGGGCTTTGCCCGATCTTAAAGAATCTTATAATAATGATGATGATGTTAATATAGATGATGATAATGTAGATGATTCTGAAACATCTGAAAAAGGTGTAAATGGTAAAGAAGATTATAAAAATATTAGTAATTATAAAAATTTAAGTGAAGAAAAATTTATATCTCATACTGATGTACATGATATTAATACTACATATAATCAAAATTTATCTAAATTTCATTTTCTTACAATTGAAAATAATAATGATGGTATAGTTTAAGATACTGTTCGACAACTATGTGTTGGGTCTACAAAATTTAAATTAGGATTTACATCTAATCAATTTAAAATTTTATCATCTTTAATAAAAACTAAAAGTGATTCAGATTATGGTGGTGTTATTAAATTTTCCAAAAGAGAACAAAGACCAATATTTTTCTCTATTATATTATTATCAGATAAAAGATGTAATTTAGAGTTAGATATTCCAATAAGAGAATGGTATCCAATCCCAAAAAGTGTAATTTATGATGTTGAAGAAACAATTTATGATGATGATGAAGAATCAATTGATGATGATGAAGAATCAATAGTTAGTGAAAATAAATTTAAATTATCTTTTGATAAAACGTTATATGATAAAACTTAATATGATAAAGAAAATAAAAAAACTAAAGAACGTGAAATATATAATAATATATAACTCTCAAGACCTTGTTATTAGAATGTTTATATCTAAAATTAAAACACAATTTTTTCCTTAAAAAATAAAAAAAAATGGAAAATGCCAAGTTTTATTATAACTTATGTAAAAAAAAGTTGCAAACAAAAAGAAGTTATCAATCTCATTTAAATAGTAAATTGCATTTACAAAATGTAGAACGAGTTGATGAAGGAAATATATTAAAATTAAATAGTTAAAAAAACTATCTAGAAACATTACCTACTGATATAAAAGTTAAAACAATGTTTGATGATTATTCACATTCGGAATATAAAAAAGTTTTTAATACTGAAGATGAGTCCATACCCGATGAAAGATATTTATTTAATGATACTGATGAATTTAGCGAAATAGATGAATTTGATGAAACTAAAAAAACCGATGAAGCGGTAACAGATATAAAATATTTATTTAATGAATCGGTTGAACATAATGAAACCGATGAAACTTTTTATAATGTATTAAAAAACTTTTTCAGAATATTTAAGAAATCTTTCAAATGTTATATGAATGTAGAAGTACTTTATACAAAAAATGGACCTGATGGAATTCCTGAAGAAATAATACAAGGACATTTTACAAATTCACAAGAAATTCATAATGTAAATGATATACAACCCATATTTGAACAAATGATACTTAAATTAGAAAATTGTATAATTGAAGCCCAGTTACGTGAATCTGGTTGGAGATTTGTTAAAATACTATCTAAGAAAATAGTAATTGATAAATATAAAAATAATACTGGTGGTAGTTATGTTCCTTTGCCTTTCAGTTCACCACAAATAATCAACATAAAAAATGAAGATGATTATTGTTTTCTGTGGAGTATTATAGCACATTTACATCCTGCAGAATATCACAAAGAGAGACTAAGTCATTATAATAAAGAAGAATACATAAAGGAATTTGATCTCTCTGATGGCTTACATGAATTTCCATATAATTATAATAGGTTAATAAAGTTTCATAAAAAGAATAAAAATTTAATTGAAGTAAATGTTTTTGAATTAAATGTGAATTATGTTTCTATTGGTAAAATTACTCCACTTTACTCAGATTCAAAAAAATTTTATTTGAATAATAAAAATTTATGTCAATCAGAAATAGTATATAATGATAGAGGAAATTACATGCATCATAATATTTTTTACCAAGGAAATATAATATGTACTGAAAAATTTCAAATTGTTAAAACATTATCACCAATAATGATTGATCATAATAATTATAAAGGACTTAATTATAATTATGATTATGATTCCGATTATCTATCGTTATCTTTAGAATATCAACAAAAATTACAAAATTTAAATGAAAGTTTACAAAAATGTAAAACAGATTATCAACAAGAAACAAAAATATTAGTACAAGAATATGGCCATAAATATCAAAATAAGATAGAAACGATTCAAAAATTAAATGAAAAAAATAATGAAGAAAATGAAACCAATCAAAAAATAAATGAATCTTTAAAAAAATGTCTACAACAATATAAAGAACAATATGATAAAGAATATGAACAACAGCTGAAAATATTCAATCAAAATTATCATCGAAATACATTCAATCTTACAAAAGAAATTGATGAAACACATGAAATATATCAAGATAAATTTGAAAAACTAGAACAGACAAAACAACTAGCACAAGCGAATATATTATATTATCAGGGTCATTTTACATTGTGTAAAGATGTTTCTATATTTACAAAAACTTCAGATAATACAAATTTTCCTTGTCTTCAATGTATGACAAGTTTTAGAACTAAAGAAGAAATGAATAGACATTTGGAGAATTGTCAACAAAATGAAGCAGTTGAAAATACTTTTCCTAAAGATGATTATTTAGAATACAATGAATGGTATTTCAAAAATAAAGTACCCTTTACTATTTATTGTGATTTTGAAGCATATAATGTTAATATGACACAAAATCGAACGGAAAGTTCCAGGGCTTCGCCCGATTCTGAAAATGATAATTCTGAAAAAAGTGCAGCTGAACAAAGTAAAGAAAAATATTTATTTGAACAAAAACCATTATGTTGGGGAATGTACATTCATTTAAATTATCCTGAATTATTTAAATCAGAATATTATCAATACTATGGTGAAGATAGTTCAGAAATGTTTACAAAGAAAGTAGAAGAATTACAAAATTATTTTTCACAATTGCTTGAAACAAATATACCAATGATGCCATTAACAGAAAAAGAAAAATTAAATTTTGTTAATGAAACAAAATGTTATTACTGTGGAAAAGAATTTACAAAAAATTATAAAAATGGCAGAGGTAGATATCTTGATAAGGTAAAAGATCATGATCATCTAAATGGATTATATAGAGGTGCAGCACATAATTCTTGTAATCTTAATGCTAATAAATTTAAATATAACTTTGTTCCTCTATATTTCTACAATGGTTCTAAATATGATTTCCATCTAGTAATGAAAGATTTATTTTCATCTGAAAAATTACAACAACAACAAATAAATGTACTATGTAAAACAGAAGAAGAATATTTTTCAATGCAATTAGGTTGTATTAGAATTTTAGATGCATTTAGATTTTTTACTCCTTATTCATTAGATGTTATGGGAAAAACTGTGAAATCTGTACAATGTACAATATTAAATAAATATAATTTAAAACCTTTAAAAGGCATATTTCCGTATGAGTATATAGCCTGCGGCTCACAGTCGAAGAGTGATATAACTGGAGATAAAACCTGCGGTTCACAGTCGAAGACTGATTTTAATTCTGTGAATAAAATTATGGAAGAAAAACAACTTCCTCCAATAAATAAATTTAAATCAACATTAAAACAATCGCAATTATCTGAAGAAGACTATGCAGAAGCTGAAAAGAATTGAAGAGAGTTAAATTGTAAAACAATGTATGATTATACAATGAAATATCTTCAGATAGATGTATTAATCCTTGCTGATCTTTTTGAAAACTTTCGTGATATGTGTTTCGAATATTACGGAATCGATCCATGTTATTGTTATTCTACACCAGGTTTAACATGGTTAGCAGGATTAAAACATACAAATGTTAAACTTAAACATTATAAAGAAAATACATATGATAAATTATTATTTTTTGAATCTGGAATTAGAGGTGGAGTTTCATCAGTTTTAGGTAATCGTTATGTACAGTGTTACAATAAAAAAGTAAATCCTGATGATTATGGAATAATGAAACCTTTATCTCCAGAAGAAAAAGAAAAAATATTAGAAATTTTTCGAACGAAACGAGAAGGAGTAGAACGTGAAAATGCAATTGATGAATTCAATGAGAGAAAACTATTTGTTATATTATGATTTTAATAGCTTATATTCTTCTTGCATGATACAAGAATTACCAACAGGTGAAATGTCATGGTGTAATATTCGTACGACATCAGAGATGTCTACTAGGGCTTCGCCCGTTCTAGATTATCAAAAAACATATGATGGAAATTATAATCATGGTTATATATATGAAGTTGATTTAGTATATCCTGATGAAATAAAAGATAAAACAAAATATTTTCCTTTCTGTCCCGAAAACAAAATTCCCAATATAGAAGATTTTTCAGATTATCAAAAATCTATAATTCCTAAGAAATACAGACCAACAAAAAAACTTATGTTAACACAAAGCAATAAAGGAAAGTATGTTGTTGAAGGAAGAATGCTAGATTGGTATTTAGATCATGGAATGATTCTCACAAAAATTCACCGGAAACTAATGTATAGAAAATCTAGGTGGTTAAAAGATTATATAGAGTTCAATATTGAAAAACGTAAAATAGCTAAAAGAAATAAAGATGATTTTGGAAACGTGTTCTTCAAATTAATGAATAATGCATTTTATGGTAAGACTTTAGAAAATGTGCGTAATAGACAAAATATTGAAATAGTTTATGATAAAGATAGGTTTCAAAATTTAACAAGGAAACCTACATATAAAAGAACTACTAGATTTAGTGATGAACTATGTGCTGTACATTTACGTCGAATTAGCGTAAAACATGATAAGTTTAATTTTATAGGATTCACTATATTAGAATTAGCTAAACTATTTATGTATAGATTTATATATGATTATTTAGCACCTGCTTATGGCAAAAACTATAAATTACACTTTACAGATACCGATTCTGTTTTCTTAGAATTAACAATACCGTATAATTCTACACTTGATGAAGAAATAGATAAAATAAAAGATATCATTCATCCTTCTGATTTATGTAAAGTAAAAGATGAATTAGAAGGAAATGAAGATTTCATAACAGAAGCTATATTTTTAAAATCTAAATGTTATTGTTATAACACAACTAATAATATTAAAACACATAAAACATTAAAAGGAATTTCAAAGGCATCAGTGGCTAATCAAATAACATTTCAAGATTATAAAAATGTATTATTTAATAATGAAATAAAAACAGCATGTAATTATAGATTTAATTCAAAGAAACATAAAATGTATTTAAAAGAAGAACATAAATTAGCATTAGATCCATTTGATGATAAAAGAAAAATTTTACCTGATGGAATAACTACTTCACCTTTTTAATTTTCTAATTTCTAAGATAGTCAAATTTGATATATACATAAAATAAAAATAAAAAATATTATAACACTATATTTGTATATTTTTTATCACTCGGTAAACAAATGTTCTATAACTCTATCATGAATTTTTTTATCAATATTAATTGTAATGAAGCCATAATCTTTTGACCAAGCATTGTTACACGATTGTTTAAATTCATCTTTATTTCTTACACATAAATCTCTTAACAAATCACTTAAGTTTCTTGCATTTATTTCAAATAGTATAAATATATTTGCATTCTTTCTAATAACACTTCCATCTAATGAATACATACTTTGTGTTAAATAAAATACACTACAGTTATTATGTCTACCTCTTGTGAAATAATTTCTCTGAACCGACTGATTTCTATCATTAACACAATCATCAAAAATTACACGATGTTTCATTGTTTTATCTAGTTTACTAGGATCTTGCATATTACCACTATCATCTATTAATTGTATCTTTATATGCTTATTTTTATTGGATTCCACTAACTGATTATTTTTTGCTGCTTCTTCACACCACGAACTTATTTCTTCTTCATATTCAGAATTTTCATATTCTTTGAATAATGAAGCAATTGCTGTTTTTTAAGATTATTTTCAAATCCATATTTTAAAAATTGATAGACGGGTTGTTCTGCTGTTGTTGTATAAATTATAAGATTGTTATAATCCAAAAACTTTGGAGTCGTTAAAATTTTAAATAATAGATATGTTTTTCCACAACCTGATCTTCCGCAAATAACTGACAAAACTTTATTAGATAAATTTGGATGATGATTAAATTTAAGTTTCTTTTTAATTAATGGGGGTAGTTCACTCATTTTTTAATAAAAAAATTTATTTTTATTTTATTTTTATTTTTAAAGAAGAAGAAGAAAATTAAATTTCTCTAGCTTCGCGTGGGAGTTTATACCTCCCGAACCAAAAGATCTATCATAATCTCTTCACCTCCAAAATTTATTTCTTGTCCTTTCTCATCAGTGATTCTAATGTTAATGTTGTTAATAGTTTTTCTTGTAATAGGGAAATATATTAATGTTTGTGGAATTACATTTAATCTATAACCAATGGGTACAGTAAAAGCTGGAAAACTGAATATTAAATTTGACAATTTACCATTTATATATCCTCCTTTAATAATGCCACAATGTACAACAATTGAATTTATTTCAGTTATTTTTGGAATCTTCTCACCTAAATAATAACCTTGACTATAGGTTTGTTTATTAAATCCTAATAGCTTTGACAATGATCTATCATGATTAAAATCAACTTGATGATTTTCGTCTAAAGTAAGAGAACATTTATTAACTGCCGGTTCAACTGCAAAATGTAATTGTTTCTTATCTTTAAATGGTATACCTAAATGTCTCTTAATTTCATTTGATATTGATTCAACTTCGTAAGAACCAGGAAGAAAAGTTAGTATTTTCCACGTTCTGCCTTTATCAGTAGAATATCTAAATTGATCATTCACATCTTTGATAACGTTTTGAATAGTGTTAAATGTGGAGAAACTAGTCAATGCAATTTGATAATTTTTATTTTGTTCCAAATGTAGAATGGGTTCTAAATTACAAGTGTGTGATGAAGTAGTTGTTATAATTTTTAACGTCGTACTAAATTTTGATGAACCCAAAATCTCCGTCAAATTTTCTAAATGTTTATTAATTTTGTCTAAATCTGCTGAACACATTTTTTAGTTAAAATTTTGAATAAATATTATAGATAAAAATCGTAGATAAAATCATAGATAAAAATCATAAATACAAATTAGAAACAACATATTTCAGCTACGGGCGAAGCCCTAGAACATTCGGTTCGTTATACTTTTATAATCCTCTTCATTTAGAATCTTCTTTTCTAACAGTCTTTTCAATATAGCATGAATTTCATTGAAACTAGAATTATGTCCTTCTTTTATTGCCGATATTAAAATATTTAATCTATTTAGTAATTCTTGCGGATCATCTGGTAAGAATACAGTTTTTTCTGTTTTCTGTTTTTCAGATAAACCTTTTCCTACTTTAACTCCCGTTGATAATAAATTGTTTATAACGTCTAAGAGATTTTGCTGCACCAACTCTATCTAACATAGCTTTATATTTTATAAGATCTTCTACAGCATAATTATTTAAATCTGCTCCTCTTAAAAGATCAACAAAATTTCTATCTAAATTAAAAGGAGATTTATCTGGTGAAAAAGTTAAACCTCGAAAAGGTTGTGGAAATATTTCTTTTTGTCCGAGATAAAATCTAGGTATTGTTTTTCCATCTATAAATGAGATAGAATGTTCAAATTGCATAGATTTTGGTAATTTCTTATTAATGTTTGATTCTAGTAATCCATAGTCATCTAATATAGTTTTGTGCTCTGGATCTGTTATATCAATTTGTTTATCATTATTTGTAAGTTCTTTTTCAAGAGTTTTAAATGGTTTCATAGTTTTTTCAAAATCAGTTTTTACTTGCTCGGTTTGCTGCATTTTTTAAACATATCAGATTAAATACCAGCTTTTATCATTCTATGTTGAAGATGATTTTCTTTCATAATATTTCTTTGTTTTATTAACTCTTCTAATTGTTTAATTCTTTTTTGATTATCAGCTCTAATTTTATCCATTTTTAAAATATAATATTTGAATTTTGTGGTAACATTGGAATACAACAAAAACATTTTACTGAACAAATTATTTTTTTATTGCTTTGTTGTCTGACATCTTTTCGTTTAAAGGTTTCTCGTTTTAAGTTTTGTTTAATAAAGTTTTGCTTAAATTTTCGCTTAAAGTTTTTAGCTCTTCTAAAAAAAATTTATCATTTTCTTCATTAGAAATTTTACCATCACTAAAAGTTTTACCATCACTCGAAATTTTGCCATCCTGTTTATTCTTATCATAAACTTTTTCTGACTGTAATTGAAATGATATTTGATTTACTTCATTAGCTATTTGATCAAATTTTTCAATCTCATCTAACGTAATAACATTATCATCACATACTCTTTGAAAGTAGTAATGCAATTTGTCATAGACTTCTTTAATATGTAAATGCTTAGTTTTTAATGATTTTCGTTTCTTAGTTATTAAAGATTTATCTAACATTGTAACAAGTGAAGTTGCAAAAACACCCGTACCTGTTAAAGCTGTAGCAACTACTGGAATTACTAAAACACCAGAAGATATAACAATAGTGAGAGCGCCTAAACTTATTGTTAAGAATATGCCAATTCCTTGTGTTACATTCTTAACTTTGCTCCATCTCTTTCTTAATTTTTTATAATGCTCTAATCTTAATAATAATTGAGATTCCTTATCTTTCATATAACGTACTCTATCTTTGTGTTTTTCTTTATTCATTTTTTCAATGTCCATTAAAGTAGAACTACGTTCATATGATAACGAAGGATATATTCTTGCGGTTTCTTCCACTTTTGTTTCTTCCATTTTTAAAGAAATATTTTTAGTAACATGATATATTTTAAAAACCTGAAAGATGGATAAAATTCATGAATTTGAATTTCTCAACTTTTATGATTTTCGGTGTCCTGGAACGGTCATGATTTAAGCAATGAAAAATGTCATAATCACAAATTTGAGATTCTTAACTTTTATGATTTTTTCGGTGTCCTGGAACGGTCATGATTTTGGGAGCAAAATGTCATAATCACAAATTTGAGATTTTGAAAAATTTGATAATTGGGTATTTTTAAAAACGTCATAAATTCATGAATTTAGGTCTTCATAACCTGAGAAATTGACCAAAATTCATGAATTTAGTCGTTTTTAAAAATGCAATTTTTTGAAAAAATGGTACTTTTTGAATGGACTAAATTCATGTATTTAAGTCTTAATAACCTGAAAAAGGGTTCAAATTCATGAATTTATGTCGTTTTTAAAGATACTATTTTTTTGCATTTTATGGTGTCCTGGAACGGTCTTTTGCCCATTACTGTAATTGTGAAAGTTCAACTGTAATTCTAATTCTAATTATAGCGTGCGCTACATCCACGGGCCGATGTCGATCGCCAGATCTACCACGTTGAAATGGAGGTAGAGGGCTTAAGAACATCCTAGAAGTGATCGAGGGAGAGGACAGGAGCCTCAACCAGTATATATGGAATACTAAAGACGATCCACTGCTGGCGGTGGTGAAATCAGATGATCAGAACAAGCACGGGCCCGAAAAATTCCAAACATGGAAAGCAGCACAAGTGGACGACAGAGAAAGGAAGTGGCATGAGAAGCCTCTGCATGGACAATATTTCAGACAAACCAAGGACATTACAAAAGAAACACAGTGCAATCGGCTTATACCAACTGTCAAATTAAAGATTAAGACCGAATCAGTGCTAACAACCGCACAAGATCAGGCTCTGAACACGAAGGCACATAAAGCACATATCCTAAAGATTTCAACAGACCCGAAATGCAGACTTTGTAAAGCAATTGACAAAACTGTCTCTCACATCCTGACTGGCTTTTCAAAACTGGCAGGAACGGAATACCTCCGAAGACAGCGAAGCTGCCAAGTCTATCCATAGAGCGATTTGCAAGGACAAAGGAATTGATGTGGTGGATCATGGAAGCACGACCCTCAATCAGTGATCAGAAGTAATGGTACAAAGATCTTGTGGGACTTCGAAGTGCGGGCTGACCACTACTTACAAGCAAGAAGATTAGACATCATCGTGGTGGATAAGATCCAAAGGAAGACTCTAATAATAGATATAGCAGTCCCCGACGACAAAAACATACAAGAGAAGGAGAAGATCACAAAGTATCAAGACCTACGCATAGAAATAAAGAAGTTGTGGAACACAAATGTTGAAGTTGTCCCGGTTGTTGTCGGCGCCTTTGGTGCCTACACATCAAGGTTGAAGGCCTACCTCAACAAGATTTCTGGGGCACACTACATACCGGAATTGACGAAAGCAGCACTCCTTGGCAGTGCTCATATCCTGCATCGAACTATGATATACTTGAGGCTTGGTAAGTCTCCGAGGTCTTGAGACACTGACCGATCTGAATGTGTGAGATCGTGTCAAAAAATGAATTTTTATGATGTAATTGTAATTGAAGAAATATGTCGGTCAACTACACAATTACTTCTGTCTTTTCGGTTAGACGAAGCACAAAATCCAAAGATTGCTGTATTGAAAATTGAAGTATTCAGTACATCTATGAGATAGCTAGTAGAGCAGTCAGCAATCAGCATAGGCCTGGCATCAATGTTAATGACGTGATGATCCACAGGCTAGAAGTTGTTAAATGTTGATACAGGCCTATAATATACCCATGTAGCCTACAATCCCTACATGCACAAGTATAGCCTACATACAGGTCTGATTCTGTGCCGCGTTTTTACTGAATAATTGGAATAAGCCTCTACAACAAAACTCACAAAATTAAAAATGTCATATTAGGAACATTTTCGAATTTATACATTAATATTTCCTCTAATAATTTATGCCTATCTCTAGTAAACGCCGTAGGTGAGAGGTCAACGTATTAGTAAACATGAGACCTAGGTTTGATATAAAAGAATGTACATGGAGGAGAATGAATTTGCATGGGTATGGGACGATCCTTATAGGAGGAGATGGCGCAACCTATTTTATGGGCATTAACATCGCTTTTAGAAATAGGCCTACCTGAAGTAGCATCTCATACTAAAAATCAAATGTACAAAGACTTAAAATCGTTTTGGACAACCAACTCATAATTGACCAACATTGTTCGGAAAATCGATGTAATTGTGTAATTAATTGCAACTTTTGAAGTAATTGTAATTGTAATTGCAAAGTCACACATGCAATTGTAATTGAATAATAGTCGTGCATTTGCAATTGTAATTGAAGATCTTGATTTCAGAGTTATAATTGTAATTGCAAAAGCACAACTGTAATTGTAATAGTGATGGAAAAAAATGTGTAATTATTCCAACCCTGTGTGATATCAATATAAAATTCGACACAGAAAGCAGATTTTATTTCTTAATGTGAAACAACTTCGTAATAACACATTTCAACTGACTTTTTGTAAGATAAGCATAATAGGCCTATAGATACAGGGTTAGTCAAAAGCAACACGACAACTTAGAATTGAAATTTCTGATGATAGTCACACAAACTGAACAAATGAACATGAAGATGCGACACATGATCGGATTTGTATTAGCAGTTTCTTTAGCGGTTGTCCTGCCCTCGAAAAAAAATTTGCTTAATCTTTCCACCAGCAAGGTCTCTCTGATCCTATTACTCCAATGTACAGTATTATTGTTAATTTTTGATGTAGACCGACTTATTTAGGCCTGTAGGAATAAGCATTTATTAAAATATAGACACCTGTGGCAGATCACGGTGCGTAAAAATTAGGTAATAGCATGCAAAAAAGACATTGATTAAATCACAGATCTGCGTCCCTTTAGTCAAATGCCTCAGTATATGAAACTGGAATATCCTGAGAAAAAAATAGTCACAGCTGTCACACCACTACCAATACGAACCTGGACTTTATTTTATCTTCTATCAGGACTATCCTTTCTGAATGTATGATAACGATTGACGATAATTGATTCATTGATAATGTCGCTTTCTAGCCAAGGCGGAAATGTAAGAGGAAAATCCTCAGAGAAAAAGGCAGAGAAGAGGACACAATCCTTCCGAAATTCATACAGGATAGAGGAGGATTCTAGAAACTGCATCACTGATAAAGTGGAGTTTGAACTATAACATGTATAAGTTGCCAGTAATCATTTTTTAACTGTTTAAGGAACAGTTCGTAATAATCATGTCACAAAACATACGTGTGGACACTTTCAAATTTGTTACATTTACATGCTCTTAATGTTGTAATGATTAACTGAGCAATATATTCTAGACTGAATGTCAACAACGGTCGACGTGGGTCTAATTAAATTAAACGGCCGGCGTTACTAAAATCGGTCGGCCGGTTCCAACCCTGTCTGTAGTATACTATTCATACGAAACATGCGTGCAGTTAAGTACAGTAATTCCCTATGATGCTATACTATGATCTCCGTATTGAAAGTATACAAATTTACTGAAGAATGTCAATGCCTGATTAGCATTTAATTAACGTGCATACTATGAGCAGGAATTGTAGTGGAAAAACTTTTTATGCCTTGCTTGCGACCTTCTATATGTGTTCTGATTCATTCTGTTATATTCGCAGCAGACTTGTGTCAATTACTCATGAAATGTAGTTGATTGCAATTACAAATTACATCTCTATCAATGTAATCGATTACAGTTACAAATTACCGGTACTCCGTTTTTCTTCGATTACATTTCAATTAATTCAGAATTACTTTAGATAATTGTCAGCATTAAACTCTGCGTTTCTACGCCACCTCTTTTTCAAGGTAGATTTGCTTAGGTTAATTACAACTGCTCCACGGAAAAGCAGGCGATGATATAGCATTGATATTAAATTAGCACCTTTTTATTCTCACCCAAGTGTTTTCGCCCTACAACTCTACTACTATACGATTCAAACTGAAGATACAGGATTGGGATATCGAGACTTCTGGCTTCTAGGAGACTTTGCCATGCTTGCAATTACCTGCTATGATTTAAATTGACTTGAAGATTTCAACTTTGTTTTTTTTTCTCTTTTCTCCGATGGGAGTAATTTTCTGATCTGCATTTTCAGTTCAGCTATTAAGATAAGAGGGAAAGAATATCATAAGACCGGCACTTCATTTAGATTTTGGAATTGTGTTTCGTCATAAATTTCTTTGAAAAAAGTACCGGTTACATGGCTAAAAATGCTATTGATTGCGATTATAAATTACTGATCAGGAATGTAATTGATTACAATTATTAATTACATTAATTGTGATTGCGATTACGTAATTGTAACAAGAATTACAACATAGTCGTTTACAGCTGGAGAGTTGGAATTTTACGAGTAATATAGTTCACCTTCACTCGGTAGCAAATTCTTCATTATGATTTTATATCTTTTTTATTCCCCTTCGTATAAAACGTTGCGAATCATTTGAAATATTTTAATATTTTGACATCAAAGTTATTCACTGTGATTTTGTGGCTTCTTTATGTCCCTTTATAATTATTTGAAATATTCTCTTATTTATAGATTTATTTGCTCTTCAGGAGTTCATTGCTTGTCCACTTGATTTTGTTAACCCCTGAAGAAGAGACACATGTCCTGAACGCTTGAACAGCAAATAAATCGAAGATAAATAAGAGAGTATATATAAGCAAATAAGAGAGTATTTCAAATGATTACAAAGGGACATACAGAAACCACTAAATCATAATAAATAATTTTAATGTCTAAATAGGCTGTGTCTCATAATCAAAATTTCATTGGAGACTATCAAATGCATAATGAAACTAATAGAAATTAAAACCCGAAAGTTTTAGGCCTACTTACTTTGAATGATTAGCTTCATATCTTCATTGTCCGGATGTCGAAGTAAGGACTCAATTGTTAAGCATATTCAGATGCTACTTGGAAGATGCTCCTACACAAATTGATCATTCTAAAAATGCAGCAGAACAAGAGGTATGAATATGTGAAATTGCATGCCGGAATGTAAAACATTTCATTTCTTGCTTCAACATCTCAAGTTGATAATATTTTTTAGTATATGAGTGCGCCTAAATGTGAGTGGATGTGGGACTATGTGTATACGCCGAATATCTGCGTAAAATTACAGTGCTGTAGTGCATACACAATAATAAATCTTAAAATACTTATGCTTATACTTATTAATTATAATGCAAAATTATGGAAATTTTCAATAGGACTGCTATAAAGCAAATGGTAATTAGTTGATAAATGAGAACTAAGTAAAAACTTATTGAAGTAGACTTTTAAAAGCAAAATTATCATCAGGCCATGGAACAACATTTGCCGATGTTTCGAAATCGGCAATTCAAGCATTTGCCGATGTATATGCCATCACGATATGCATGTAGTTGTAGACAGACCACATACAGTATGAAGCTAAATGTGCGTATGTGTAGCCTATCTTCAAAATTTTGTGAAATAGATCTGAATCTGAATTGTTTCGAAAATTCCATTCTGATTTTATTTCTTATCTGATTCATTAACCAATCTAATATGAATTTAAGTACTGAAACTTACATGTTGTTGCGATGAAAGAATCGACACACAGAAGCATTTGAGCTTGAACCACGGAGTTGATAAACGAAGAAGCAACATGTCATGGAGTACTCATGAAGTCTATGGAGTTCAAATGTATTTTGATTGTCTCATTTGAAAGAAATTCTGTTCTGGCATCCAACAGCACCATTTCTCTTTATCTCTAGTGCATCATTTAGGTAGGCTATTCAAGTTTCTTCAAATGCATATCGCAGATCTATCGGATGAAGTTTTGCTTCCGTTTGAAGAATCCATTGCCACGACGAAGGTTGTACGCAATGCGCATGTATCACTAAATTTGATACTGTACACGATGAATAAGAATTTGAAGAAGATAAAGTAGGCAACACTGAGACTAGCGGTCTTACAGACAGATGAAGGATAGCAGCAGTGGCGTGCGCAATGAAAGTCCACATTGTTGAAGTCTGCTATATTTGACGTAACATCGCAATCATGTCAGTTTCTCCATGCTTGTACGCTTGTGTGTGGCTGGAGGAAAGCGCCAGCATCATCGATCCATGCTACCTGTTCCATCTGTAGCTGTCAGCAGGCGAAGGCGAACAAAGACGTGCGACCTGCCGAAATTGGGATAGGGATGAAATAGCTGTCTATGAAAGCAAGAAGGGCGGTGGTGAAATTGCACAGCAGAACTTGGCTGTGTAAAAGCTTTCAAAATCACATCGCTTTCGCAAATTTTGGATGTAGAGTATAGCCTATACAACTAAACGTAAACTGTTGGTTCTCATCACTTGAAGAAACCAATAGAAAACTCAGAACTGCAAAAGTTTCGAGCATTTAAAAGACGATTTAATTCCAAGACTTAATACTTGTGAAATGCGAATTTCATTATTGGGAGATTTAAGTGACAATAACAATTGGGTACCTATGTAAAAAATATTGTCGTGCGAAATAGACATAGACCATTCAATATTTATGATGCCTCACGAATATGCGCGTGTATACACGTACATGATATAATGCGAGAGAAGAGAGAGTGTGTGTGTGTGTGAGAGAGAGGGAGGGAGGAAGGGGGAAGAGGATGATCAGAAATGGAGGAAATAGGAAATGAGGATAGGAATGCTGAATAATCCTTTTTTATCTGATCGCAAGTTGATGGGGATCGGATCCAAAGATAGCGTAAAATAAGGGTTAATTTCAAATATAGAAACACAAAAGCCTTTTGAGAAATGCATTCGCTATTCAATCAGGAAAAACTTAATCTTTAAGTTACATCAAATTACTTGGAAAACAGTAGAATCAAATATGTATAATCCTTTGAGTAGCTTTGAATCAATTGTACAAGCTTACTTGTATGATTGCTCGACGAAGTGGACGAACCGACTTATGATGTAGAATTACATTGAATTTTCGCTTTTCCCTATGTGAACTCAATTATATAAATGCCAATTCGAATCTACATTGAATATTCAGCATCTTTTCCACGTTGACATTCCTACATGAATACCACGGGGAATCCAGAACTTTTTGCTTCTTTTCACGTGGACATATTTCCACACGAATGCGCCATGGAATTTACATTTACCACGATGATATTTCGACACGGCCGGGATGGCACCTGGAATCCACATAGAATTAACCACGTGGATAATTCCACGTCATCCGTCATGATTTCGAACAAATTGAAACTGCTTCACTACTAAAATAAAGACAAAAATCCTGCAATATCAATTTTGGACGAAAAAAAAATTCCACGTGAATTCCAGAATGTCAAGTGGATTCGATCTGGAATCCACGTAGCATTTTTCAGTGGATTATTTCGGGACCTCATGAGTCTGACAATTTTATGTGATGTTACGTAACGTTGTAAGAGGTTATTTCAGTTGCATGCCACATGTGATGAGATGATAAATTCTCCCGATTTGGTAGATAATGACACTATCGTATCGCTTTTCACCGAGCGAAAGTCAACCGGGACATCCCGCTAAGGAGGAAGACATCCCAGGAGCATTTGTGACGCAATATTGGCATCATGTGATGCCAATTAGGACAAATTAGACCTGCTACGTAGCTGCCACGTTTCGCTACTTTCCATTAGCTACCGAACAAATTGCAACGTAGCTGCTACGTCTCGCTACCTTGTATTTGCTACCGAAAAATATCAACGTAGCTGCTACGTTCCGCTACCTTGCATTCGCTACCGAAGAAAATGCTACGTAGCTGCTACGTTGCAGTTGCGTAGCACAGACACGCTACCTACTGCAACCAATGCTACCATGTGCTACGTAGGTGCTACGTAGTATTGTTGGCCGGGAATTTGCATGCATATTTTGTACAATTCTATTTCACGTTTTAGCTTAAGGAACTAATATTAATTCTCTTACACACCTGGTAGATTTTAAATAGCGTAATCCCGCTGTGTTAATAGCTAGATCTGGTATTTTGATTGGAAATAGACGTCTAGGTACCTGTCCTCTTATCATCTGAATGGGCAGACTGTAAAATAGGATCTTTTCAATATATAAGTGATAAACATAATCCCTTTGAACTGAACGACTTACTCGCCAATTCATTTCACATGAGGAGAGAATGAAGCGTTGTTTGTCCTTCTAGTAAGTATTTTTAAAATTTTTAGACAATTTAGGATATAAAACTTTTCTTTTAAATCATACTTTGTACCTATTGAAAATTAACTAGTCATTAGCTTGTTTTTTTAACTTTGTTACCTTGACGCACTTTGCTACGTTGAATTGTTTTTACAGCACGTCTTGAGTTGAAGGTGGATTATGTCCCCGCCTCTTGACCTCCACTGGCAGGACTCTGTCCTTCTTTCAAATGCCTGAGGTACATTTCAGTCAATAGTGACTCTATTTTTTTGATAGATGCTAATCTTTCTCTAGTATAAATTTAATTTTTGAGGCTGTGCATCTTAAATGTACAGGACCGCGCTTGGTCGGGTTTGAGCGTCCAGGATTAAGCGGTCGAAACGCGATCGTCCTGACCAAGTTCCTGTTGATGACCTCATTAAAAATAATCAAATAATTTGTATGAATTTTTTTAAAAATTTTTTATTGAAAATTTTTTAAATGGATATTTTATTGCATTTTTGTCCATATTCGTTTCAATTTCATTCCATTTTACAAAGGTACTGCATCTTGTACTCGTAGCGCTATTGAAGATGAAACTTTGAACGTAGCGGTGTTCATGTTAACGTTGAATACCAGTGCGTCTAGCGTCATGCTTGTTTCCCGACATCCCATATTTTTTGATGAGCCACTTTCTGGAAATCGAGTTTCTATGGCAAAATGTGTAGGTGTTATTTTGAATGACACATTTACATGGGACAATCATGTGAATTACTTGCGTGTAAAGGCCAGTCGTCGCTTACATCTTCTTCGCCAATTAAAGCCCCTTGTTTCCACTATAAAGTTACATGACATCTATTTGGCAATCATTCGATCAGTTTTTGACAATGCTTCCCCAGTCTTCGTCGGACTCAATAAAAAAGATAACAATGTACTTGTAAAAGTTGAAAAGAGAGCCCACCGTATTATGTGCAATGGTCTGTCAAAATGTGACAAATGTGATGTTGTTTTAGAACGTAGACGAATTGAATTGTTACAATATTTGTTCAGTGTAATTGAAAGTGACTCAGAGCATTTGTTGAGCGATCTTTTGCCGTGTAAATTAGCCCTTTCAAATAACTATTCCTATCCTATTGTTCGAACTGAAAAAATCGCTCGTTCCTTTTTCCCTTCTATGATTCAGCATAATATAAAGTGCTCTTTTAAACATAGTTAGCATATCTTTCAATGTACATGTACGCATATTGTGTGATTTTGCAGCAATTTTTTATATGTTTACTGTTTCATATTACTTGAAGTTTACTTGAATGTAGTTGTAGCAATCTGTATAGATTTTCATTTACGAGAAATAAACGCTTACTTAGTTACTTACACTACTGATCTGAGAGTAATGAGTAGAATGCAATTATGAAATGAATCTGCTGGAGAAGCAAATTATAAAACAATTAAACTGATTTTAATGGAAACTAGGCGATAAAGCTAGCAGATCTTTTCTTCCATCATTCCTTTGCAGACTTAGTTTGAATGATGTGCTGTCATAATAGGTACTTTCTCCATTGCAAAATAAGCCTGTGAAATGATGCATTGCAGATCAACAGAACTCTACGTTGCTCCATGGCATTTGTGATGCAATAAAATGCAATGTATTCAATTTAATGAATATACATCTGGCTCCCTGTTACTCTGGAATGCATTTTATCATTCTAAAGTTTTCTATTATTGAATGAGATGATTCCCCAATGAAAAGAAAAGTGACTTCGAGGAAGAACAACAAATATTTGAGAATGAAAATTTAATGACAATTTCAATGAATAGGGAGATGAGGGATGAATTAGCAATGTTTGGGAGAGAACCGACACCAAAGGGTCAAAATGTCTGCATGAAGATGAAGTCAAGTTCTGGAAGACAAAGGAGGTGACGAAAGAGGGGATTAGGAGGAGGAACGGTATATGAACAAGATCGTCCGCCTCTGCCCTCCAGCTATCATTATTTGATCACCCTGTGAGTGATGTATCCAATACGCATCTATATTTACGTAAAGGTATTCATTCCCGTAGGCGTCACAGTACTTATTCTCCATTTTGTACGTCCCCTTGTCTGTCACATGTGCGACCTCTGTTTCGTTTACTTTTCCTCGTGACTGCACGATCGTTATGAAATTCGTATCCGGGAAAATCGGGCGTAATCTGTCAACGACAGTGGAGAAGTTGTTTAGTCCGGGCGCCAAGTCAATGCCTTGTAATCTCACACTATGGTCTTTAACATTCTCCACGTGGCTGTTATTCTTGTTGACAGTGATATCCTCATTATAGTTGTTAACCAGCAACTTCACACCTGAAACAGAAAGGAAATCCCTCAGACAACTTCATTTTCAATCAATTTCACACTTCCTCATCTTCAAAATATCAAATTCTCTTCATCTATCAACGCAGAAGTGAACTTTCAAACATTTGAGGAAAAGTTCTTTTCTAACTGAGCTTCTGTTGTTTTCTATTTTCCAATTAGTTGAGAATTTCATTGATTCAACGAAGGTGGTCATCGGTCGGTAATAGAATAACACGAATCAGAAAAATTCAAAACGTTTCAAGACCGCCGTGCATCCTCATCAGATCTATCTAAAATCTATTCACGAACGTCAACTCGTTAATCAAATCTAAGTCAAGATACCGCTGCGATTATCCGCATTTATTTCAGTGAAAATATTTGACCTGAGCAGATTATTGTCCGCGCGGGAGATAATCGGAATTCTATGAAGCTACAATGGAAGAAAATGTAGAAATCCGAGGTCTCGAAGCGGACGGGGATTTCTGTGACTTTCTTGCCCGTTGGATTCGTAGAATAACTTATTATCCAAATCGTTGCCAAATGTCAAATAAACAATTTGATAATGCAAATAATTCTATGAAAATTTATCTTGCCCTCACAGAAGGGGAACACAAAAAATACTGACTTGCGACAGTTTTCATAGCATGACAGACTACCTTCACAGACTTAAAGGATAATATTCTTTCCAATGCACTGGAAGGAGTGTAGCCTACACCAGTACTGACTGATCTTGTCTTGCCTTAGTATTCAACAGACTAGATCTGAGAATAGCTACTTCTGGTAGTTAATTCGTTGAATAAAAGTTACTAGTCAGCCTGTTCATTACCGATAGGTTATTTTGAAAACCCACAATGCTCGTAATTCTCAGCTTTTTTTCTTGAATAGCTTTTTTCTCAGCTTTTTTCTTCAGCAATTTTAACTTGAATATATGGCTTGTACTTTCTAGAATGTGTTTAAGCCTAAAATAGTCATATGCTTACATAGGCCAAAAATGCAACGCATGCGTAGATATGAAGGGCTTGGGCGTAAAAGGGGATCAGCCACATTTTTTCGAAAATGGAGATTTTTCATGTGATGATTAAGTGCATCATAAAGCTTCGTTTCACTGATTTATACGACGATCTGAACTTTCCTTGCATGATTTCCAGAAAGTGCATAAGGGGATAAGCCACATCACTTTGGCATGAATAAGGGGATAAGCCACAACTACTCTTGAAAGTCTGCGGCCTTTATCACTATAGGTGAGCAGAAGACGATGAACTAAAACGTCTCGTGTTTCACCCTACGCTTGAGCGAGTGACGCATCCTCTGATCCTCCATTGGCGAAGAAAGGAACATTGACCCTATTTCAGAGGACTTCTATCGCAGAACCTTCTGCAGTGACTTCAATATTGGATTTAACCCTAGAATGCATGATCTTTTTTTCTCCGTTTCTGCATAGTGTGGGTCTCTGAGACCCATGCCCCATAAAGGTAGTCTTGTGCGTTTAAATACATGTAATAACAAGTTTTTATTATTGATGTAGCTTGCTGATCTATTTAGTCAAATCGGCAATGTACAAAAACTGATCAATGGTGTAAATAAATGCTCATCAGGCCTATAATGTCTCTGTACATACATGTATGTATACTTGGCAAATACGAAAAATTCAACGTTTAGAACGAATCACATTTAAATTGAGAATGTTGCAAACACAGGGGAGTCTGACAAATACAGCATAAGTATTTGGTCTTTCTGTCAACCTTTGACTTCCAACATTCAGAGCATCTGGCGCGCCTGGCTGAAGAGAGAGCTGGATGAGGATTTGACTCCACCCTGCTCTGTCTCAGCATTTGACGTCTGGAATTCCGGTAGTCAGCAGAAAGAATAATAGTTCCCAAAGAAATCAGAAATAGTCTCCGTCGATGACTTCTGCGTCGATTCTCCTCTGAAAATACCTCGCTGTAAAGAACAAAGGCGTTAAGACAGGCAATGTCGACAATTGCAGAACACCGTGACGTGCCATCTTTTTGACTTGTATTTCACTGAGTAATTTCCAACCATTCTGTCCATCACATCAACTTCGCCCTTCGTTTGGTTATAATAGTGAATAACATTTGGTAATTTTCTCGGATCGGATTCCTGAATGGATGAACACTTGTAAGCTGATGACAAGACCATCACAACCTTGTTTTTCTTCGCCTTGTAGGAAACGAGTTGAATTGGATTGCGGTCACTTGTCGTAAACAGAAATTTGCTGGAATAGAGCTCTCTGCCTTGATGATTCCGCACTGCTTTTGGTATTTCTCTTCTCCATGTCTTTATTGTGCCCAGCAAAGTGAGATCACGCTTCTTTAGTTCTCTGGCTAAGGAGATGCTCGTGAAGAAATTATCTGTGGTGACATTTCTTCCTGATGGGACAGAATGAGTGGCCTGTAAAACTACATGTTCTCCCAAACCACGATCACCACGATTGTTGACTGTGTCCTTTCCGGTATACATAGTTACATAAGAAACATAATAGGTTTCCGAATCAGCGAGAATCCAGAATTTCAGTCCATACTTAGCCGGTTTGCTTGGCATGTACTGGATGTATTGGCACCGGCCCTTGAAAAGATATAACTCTTCATCCACGGTAACGCATTCTCCATGGTTGTAACACTTTTGGCTGTTGGTGACTACGCCATCAATGAGTAAGCGAACAGCTGCAAGTCGATCATTTCGCAATCTTGTCATTCTTGTGGCCCTGATGTCGAATCTCATCATTCTTCGAATTTCTTCAAACCGATTTATGGACATAGTTTCCCTAAATATGGCACGACCTGTCTCTTTATTCCATAACTCGCGCAACTCTTCATTCTTGCTTTTGAAAACACCACGTAGAATACATAGACCTATGTACGCTTCCATTTCCGCCGATGAAATCGCCTTCTAGTCATTTCCCTTCACCCTTCGGCCCTCACGGTTTGTTTCAATAGCCATGGTGGATAGCATATCCTGATCGAAAATAACTTTGAAAGCAGATATATGGTCATGAATTCTCTGGGATGCGAAAGCAGTAATTCCGGGTCGTATTTGCATAACATTTCCTGAATGCATTCTTCCAGTGGATGTAGGGTGTCCATCAGTCCAACTTTCTCTAGATGGCGATACGAAATTTCTAATTTCAGCCGCATGCAATTCACTGGCTTCGTCTTCGTCTTCACCTTCACTTTCTCCTTCTTCAACTTCATCGTTAGCGACAGGGAAGGCCATGATTTCTTCCTCGATGTCTGACACATTCTCCATTTCTCCTTCATCTTCGCTGCTTTCACTACTAGATTGAATTAAAACAGCAGCACGTTCAGCGGTCAACCGTCTCTTCATTACGACAACTACGAAGGAAAGTGTAGTAAGCTATGATTCTACACACTTTCAGAGGCGTCGGTATGACGTAGTAGCATCTATCCATGAACAAATAGAAAGGGTCACTGAATCACTCGTCACTGAATCACTCAGAGTGTTAAATCTGCCATTTATAGGACATACAAAGGCATTATATGAACGGGAGAAAATGCAAGTATTGTACATAAATGGCTCTATCTTTTGAACCACTGGCTTGATTGATTTCATATTTGAACTACTGATGATGCAGGGCGAGAGCATCATTTCTTCTATTCATGCAACCCTAACATTCTCAAAACTAAGAAAGTTAGTCAGCGCGCAAAAATTAGTAACTCGATAAAAATCAAGGTATTTTCTTAATTTTTATCGAGTTACTAATTTTTGCGCGCTGACTAACTTTCTTAGTTTTGAGAATGTTAGGGTTGCATGAATAGAAGAAATGATGCTCTCGCCCTGCATCATCAGTAGTTCAAATATGAAATCAATCAAGCCAGTGGTTCAAAAGATAGAGCCATTTATGTACAATACTTGCATTTTCTCCCGTTCATATAATGCATTTGCATGGCCTACAGACACGAGTCCTTCTCTCTCCAGTTGTCCATGGATATATATCTCTATCTATCAGGCAGTCAGCGCATTGCTTGTTTGTTATTGAGGCACAGCAGGAAGTTGTAGCAATCGATGCCACACACTCACACAATGCATACACGCACGCATTCAGCAAGATATTGCAGCAAAGACAGTTTATTTTAATAACAGTCATGTAGATTTGGGTCTCAGGGACCCATTCATGCAGTAACGAAAACATGCCTGAAAAACAGTTTTCGTTTTAGACACATTAATTAACTCATACACGTTTGGATAGGTATAGCTAAATGAGACAAAGTCATGAAATCAAAAGGCATTCGGTTAAATACTTTCAGTGTAGCACACGTTTATATCTTGTGTTGGATCTCACAGACCCACTCATGCAGTCTAGTGTTAAGCTACCGAAATAGGACACATGTTGCAAGTGTGATCGTCTCAGGATCCAAATACACAATGAACAGGATGATTATGAAAGGGGTTGATGAAGTCGCTAGCATCTTGCTTCAGCATCTACAGACAAACGAGTTGAAGGAGGATCTTGTCGTGTTCAGAGATAATTGCAAAGGACAGAACAAAAATTGGACCATCATGTCGTTATGGTACAATCTGGTGAAAGAAAAGAAGTTCCGAAGCATTACACACGTCTTCCTTGTGACAGGTCACACGCATTTGCCATGTGATCGGGACTTCGGTCACATAGAAAAAGCAAGCCGAAGAAAAAAACACGTGTACTGCCCTCAGAAGTGGGCAGTACTTATCGCATCCATCAACAAGTTCAAAGTAAATATGCTGACTGTGAATGACTTCAAGAAGATGTCCAAACTTCCAATAAAGCGGCCAACGCGGACTATCGATGGACAGAAGCTGGAATTCTCCAAGGCTCAAGTTTTCCGCTTCGATGATGAACATCCCGGGAAGATGCTGCTGAAAGTCTCACTCAGTGGTCTATTCAACGAAGCCTTGATTGAGCCTGCAACAAGAGGCATTAGAACACGATTATACACAGTTCCTTGCAAAAACAATGAGTGTGTTACAGTCAAGCAGTCAAAATTGCGTGATGTACTCAGTCTTCTGCCATACATTCCTCCTGTGTCGCATAATTTCTATCAGCAACGATGGACACTGATGTTTACGTGGAAGACATGGATGAGGATGGACATTAACATCACCGCATATGTAAATGTAGCCAGTACATGTAGGCCTACATGTACAAAGTAAGACATTTTAATAGTCAGATTTGAAAATGACAGTCTGTTTTTTACAAATTACGAGTCATGCATGCGTTTCATATTAAACCGTTTAAATCAACTTATTTTTTCCCGTTTTTTGTCTTGTATTGTTCTAACATTACACATGCAGTAGTTTTGTGCGTAGGCCTATACTAACGACATTTTAAAATTAGACCTACAGTAGAGATGACTTGCTTGATGCTTGCAGTTTAAGAATGAAATGAACTTCATAGTTTCCTAATTGTGGAATCATTTTCAATTTTGTGTTCAATATTTTAATGCCGTTTTTGTGAAAGGGGATGTGCTAAGACGGGATTATTTCGATAGTACCGGTATAGGGCCTAAATGCAATGTAATCCAAATTAAACGAATTGGTTTAATCAGAGTTGCACAAATATGTAAATACAAAATTCTATTTGATGCGCATAAATGCAATTTACAGTATATACTTGCTGAAATGGCTAAAAAGGAAGATACTAAATTTCAACATTTTATTGTTCCAAATGTTTGCACGTAAAAGGGGATAAGCCACAAAAATACAGTTGCAAGTGTACATTGGGATTCCTGTACAAGTCAATCTGCTGAATCAATTGCTTCGGTACTTTGTCATTATGTAATTGATACGTATGGCATTATATTCTCAAACTACCAGGAGATAAGTTTGCATACCTTTTGCACAGTGTTATGTCAAAAACTTTAAACTACTCTCCTGTAAAATTAGGTAAGTGTGGCTTATCCTCTTTTACGCCCAAGCCCTTCATATACTTAGTAGTGATCTTTATTTTCAATGAATAGAAAGCAAGCATGCTATAATCCCAACCCTAGTAATAGAACAATGGTTCTGTTACTTCACACGTCCTTGTTTTTTCTGATCAGCAAAATATCAACTTAAACAATACATGAATACATGATGAATTGTCATGTTCACAAATGTTCAGATTGATACAGATAAACAAAATACCAATAATGCCGGAACACAAGGAAAAAGTAAGTTAACAGAAATATTTACAAAAGGGAAGTTAAATGGGACACTCATGGTTGGCGGGAAATTCAAACGTTGGGATCATTTTCCAAATGACCCACGAGGTGAGCGGACGTACGGAGTTTCGGCTGTCACAACTCCTCCCCGTTTGGTTGAGGTTCGATCTTCTCCACGAGGTCCATCACCATTAGCAGATTCACCAAGTAGGATTGAGAACCGTTCAGGAGGTGTAGTCCCGAAGCCAGGAAGGCTGCTGACGCGGACGCGAACTGCGTCGCGGTGTGTTCTGGTGTGAAACCTGTGAAGTCTTTGTCTCCGAAAGACGAAAAGCAGGCGAGTGTGAGGAATCAATGGGTTCAGTAACAGATTCAGGCCCCAGCTGGGTTGGTGCAGAAGTGACGTCCTCAGAAGGAGCTGAAACCTGGTCCTCCACTTGCTGTTGATCCGGAGAGCGAAGTTCAGGTCGAGGTTCAGCCGAAGTTGGTGCGGCGTGGAATTTGGCTACGAGTTGCGATGACTCAGGAGGGTCAGGTGGTGGTTGCTGCGTAGACATGGTGACGGTTATCTGATCGACATGCCGACTGATCAATTATGTTGCACATTTAATTACCAATGCTATTCAGTAGCAAACACGGCACAACCGATTGTCATTACCTCGAACGCTGTCCTCGAAGTTCGACCATTAAGTTGTGACGGCGTCTTGCCAGTCGTAGCGTGTCTGGCATTCCGGTATTGCAGAATAAATAAATCAATAGCCTGCCATAACGCGTTCAAAGTGTCAGCAGCTTGAGCCTTGATGACTAGCTTCAAAGTTCCGACCAAGTTTTCCGCGAAGCCGTTGGACTGCGGGTGTCGTGACGCTGTGAACACTGAATGACATCCGATCGACTTCAGCCAACTCTGCAGACATTCTGATGTGAACTGGGTCCCATTGTCGCTGACTAGCACCTTAGGTACTCCTTCCCTCGCAAAGAATCGTCGTAAAGCCCACTTGGTGAAGTCGGCCGTTGCATGAGCCGTTAAGAAGACCTCTTTGTACTTTGAGAAGGAGTCCTCTACCACAAGCGCGAAGTACTTGCCGAGAAAAGGCCCACAATAGTCTATATGGACACGCTGCATGCACTTATAAGTTACTGGCCAAGGAGTCCAGTTAACATGTGTCCTCGGTTTCACCTTGCACTGATCGCAGGACTTGGCATAGTTCACTATATCTAAGTTCAAGGTCGGCCACCAACACATCATTCTTGCCAGGGACTTCATTTTATTACGACCTAAGTGACCCATATGCAAATGACGTGAGAAGGCTTCACGACATGTAGGAGGAATAACAGCTTGTTCATTGTAGCGCAAGACACCATCCACGTCACTGGACCACTCGTTCCGTTTAGCGTACAGCACAGGGAAGCGTTTACGTGCAGTGTTGGACCATCCCTGTTTCAGGCCGGCTAGAACCGAACCATGAGCCAGCTTGGTCTCTGAAATCAGCTTGTTCCGATCGATCGGGAGAGGATTTACAAAATAGTTGCTTGACGGCGGTTCAGCACTAGCATGTCGAGAAAGGTAGTCAGCATAAGGCACTTGTTTCCCTGGACGATGACAGATGGTGTAGTCGTACGCACTCAAGTCGATGGCCCATCTTTGCAACATGGCTGATGTCGCCTTGCCAACAGAAGCCGAAGGGTTGAAAATGTATTGCAGGGCGAGATGGTCAGTGTAGATGTGAAACTTCTGCCCGTATAGAAATTTGTGTAGCCGCCGTACTGCCCAGATGATCGCTAGGGCCTCTCGCGTGTCTGCGCATAGTTACGTTCAGCCGCGGATAATGAGCGAGAGATGCATAGAACTGGATGGTCGTTCTGCTCCAACACAGCACCAAGTGCACGGTCTGACGCGTCGACGTAGAGATGACACGGAACTCCAACTTGATAACTTTGAAGAACTTCTCCATTTACCACAGCATCTAGCAAAGACTGGTAGGCTTCGTTGGTCTCAGGCGTCCACCCGAAGTTGTCACTGGTCAACATGTCGAACAGTGGTTGGGCTCTAGCAGCGAAGTTGCGCACAAACCTGGCGTAGTACTGGATAAATCCAAGGAATGACTGCAGCTGCTTCGGGTCTTCAGGCTTAGGAGCGTTCTGTACTGTCTTAATTCGATCGATGTTCGGATGAATACCGGATCCGTCGATGCTGTAGCCGAGGTACTGAAGACTTGAAACTCGGAAGACAGACTTTCTTGCATTAATCTGGATGTTCTTGTCACTCAATAACTGTAATAAGCGATAGAGTCTGGCGTTGTGTTCGACTTTGTCCTTGACGAAAACGATGATGTCGTCTTGGTAGGATCTGGTACCAGTCAGTTCTTTAATGATGTCATCAATTACCCTTTGGAAGATGCCGGGAGATATCGTTAGACCAAAAGGTATAAATTGATACTGATACAGACCCCAAGGCGTGTGTATCGTCGTGAACACTTTGGATTCTTGATCCAGCGGAACTTGCAAGAAGGCGTTCGTGAGATCAAGTTTGGAGAAAACCTTACAGCCCGTCAAACCTTGAAACATGTCTTCTACTTCCAGCGTCGTGTTTGCCGTTTGTTTGAGGTAGGGATTTACCGCAACCCTGATATCGCCGCAAATCCTCGGACGTCCATCTGCTTTCAACGGTGTCACAATCGGAGTGGCCCATGAACTGTACTGGACGGGAAGTAAGATACCTCTTTGGACGAGTTCTTCGATGTTGTGTCGTACCGGATCACGAAGACCGAAGGGTATTGGTCTAGCTTTTCGAAAAATTGGCTCACATGCGACTTCTAGCTTTACTGGATCGATGTTCATGCCGCCGTTGTTATCAGCACACTTGTGGATAAGAACTGCAATATCTAGTGGCAGCGAGTCGGGTGTCATTGTGAGGAACATTGAAATAGAGTACTGAAGAGCGTCCATCCCATCCAATCCGAGTACAGTGGGGCCGTGATCAGTGATGATCAAGTTGAGTACCGCTTTGTAGACCGTTGACCGTGTTGAGTCAGTGACTGGTACTTCTGCTTCTCCGACCACTTTGTGAGTATGACCGGTGATGCCATACATACGCTTGTTGGGGTGTTGAAACGGCTTAGCAAACAATTGTTGGTAGTGCTGAGCGGACATGAAAGAGACGGGACTACCAGTGTCGAACACGAAGTCTGTAGCCTTGCCGTTGTCGAAGGTTAGCCGTTTGAAGATGTGCTTCATGACCTTCCTTGGAGCAGACACAAGGTAGCAAGGGTAGTCGTCATCGATTGCTTGTCCTAAGGTGTTGTCGTAGTTCTCCGGGTTAGGGACGAAGGTCGGTGCGCAGTCTGTCGAGTAGGCAGGAGCCGAAGTCGAAACGTAGTTAGCGGTAGTGGGTTTAACAGTGGTAGTGGCTGCAAACTGGGCCGATGGTGGGCCGCTGCGGCAAACCTTCGCAATGTGTCTGGTCTTGTTACACTTTCGGCAGCGAGCACGAAGAAACTTACAACTTCTCCGAGGATGTGGTCCCCCACAACAATCGCACGTGTTGCAGGTTGCTGTCGGTTTTGACTGGAACGACTGTCTGTTGTCTCAATGAAACTGTTGTTGACTCTGCTTAAACTGTGCCCCAGGCTTGTGGGAATGCGCCGAGCGAGAGTCGCGGTGACGCCGTTGTTTGAAATTTGTCAGATGCACTTGAGAAACTTGCTCTGAGAGTGCGTTGCTTACGTCATCCCACCGTTCCAAAATTGACTTGGCTTTATCGAAAGTGAAAGCTGGTTCATTCAGCAGCTTCTTCTGAATCTCTGGCTGATTGATGCCGGCCACGATGCGATCTCGCAGTTGAGTTTGCAATTCTTTGCCGAAGTTACACTTGGAGACTTGTTCGGTTAGTCGAAGAAGAAAGTTCCGTAAACCTTCGTTGGCTTGTCGAGACAGGTTGTGGAATTGGGCCCTCTCCATCGGTTTGAAGTGGACGGGGCGAAGGTGGCGTATTAGCATGGCTTTGAGGTCTGCAACTGTTTTCTTCGACAGGTCATCCGGGTAGGCTAGACGCTTGAGGTCGTATCCTTCCTTCCCTATGAGCGTGAAGTAGTACGAAATTCGATTCGTGTCGTCAATTGCCGGATTCGTATTGGTGTAGTACTTGAACCGTTCGTGCCAGTTGTCGATACCTGCCGGATCGGAGATATTCAGGGGCTCGATGCCACGTAGATCCATACTGTGACCTGAATCTGAAACTTACGGCCTTAATTCTTACGAGAAAACAGAGGTAGAGACAGTGGAAGTGAAAAAAACAGAGAGTTGGAAACTTATTCGTGTGAAGAATTGGACCCGAAGGCTTGAAGGACTGACGGCTCTCAGGCGAGCTGTGCGTCAGTTAGAGCAAAGTCTGAAGATTGCTGACGTGAAAGGGTGAATGTAGATTAGCCTTTCCTTCGTACTGACAGGTACTTCGAGCTTTACAGCTCAACAACCCTCTGAGCTCAAAAGCTCCTCGTCAATTCCACGAAGCTCTAACAGAGCGGGCCACCTGAGCTCGAAAGCTCCACGACTATCCCACACGAGCTTTTACAAGCTCTCAGAGCTCTAACTGAGCGGGCCACCTGAGCTCGAAAGCTCCACGTCAATTCCGCGCTCTGGAAGAGCGTATGTTCCAACCGACAATGGCTGCTTTAGCGACGCCAATGTTTTAGTCCCAACTCTAGTAATAGAACAATGGTTCTGTTACTTCACACGTTCGTGTTTATTCTGATCAAAACATCAGCTTAAATAGCACATGAATACATGATGAATTGTCATGTTCACAAATGTTCAAATTAACACAGACAAACAAAATAACAATAATGCCGGAACACAAGGAAAAAGTAAGTTAACAGAAAAATTTACAAAAAGGAAGTTAAATGGGATCAAAGTCAAAACACTCATGGTTGGCGGGAAATTCAAACGTTGGGATCATTTTCCAAATGACGCACGAGGTGAGCGGACGTACGGAAATTCCGCTGTTCTTTTAAAACCTTTTGTCTGTTCTTTAAATATTTGAAATTGTAATTCAAATAATAGATTGACATTTATACAAGGATTATTGTTATTATCAAAACATTTTTTTTCAAATCCTCATGATTTCGTCGAATAAGAAGAACTAGATGATACGGGCGAATAAAATTTTTCTAAATTTGCCTTTTCTATTTTTTTCTTTTTTTAAGAAAACTTATGGCAATATAAATTTGCAGACCGGGCTCATAATCTTACACTCTTTTGAGTGTATTTTACCTCTATATGACCTCCGGAACATTACGGAATTTGTGTTCCTATACTCAAAAGAAGTAGTTCTGAGACTATCCTCTCTTCCAGAATACTTAAGACTCTTTGGGGTATAAATTCATTATTTGAATATGAATAAAAATTATGTTAGTATAAATAAATAAAATTACCTTGGTATAATTAAATAAAACTTATCTTAGTATAACTAAATAAATAAATAAATATTAACTTAGTATAAATAATAAATATTATTATTCATATCTAAAAATTATTATTCATATTGAAATTAGGACAAAGTGTTACATGTCTTGGAAATTTTTTCTTCAATATAATTTTTTGACAACCTAAACACATTACTTTTGCTTTTAAACAATCCGTACACTATATTTACTGTCATAGAACTCTGACTTAGGTTTCATAACTTGGCACATTTGACTCATTTCCATTTATATATTTTTATTAGAAAAAAAATATTTTTTTATTGTTACCAAAATGATGTTACCAAAATGTTGGTGATGGTGCATATATCCCGAATAATCGTGAATCAGAAATAGAAATAGAAAATTACATCATGAAAACTGGAGACGTTTTATCTGGCCCATTACATCTTTCTATTCTTCCACAACAAAATACAGAGTTAACGAATAAACAATATGTTGATACACAAATTAATGAGTTAAAAGAAAAATATATAAATGATGTTTTTTCTTCCACTGATGAATGAATTAAAGTTGCTTAAACTTAATGACAAATCATTAAACAAAAAATTATTAAAACTTGGTAAAAAGGATAGAGAGATAGAAGTAAATATAGCACAATTTTATAAAAAAATTTCAGAAAAATCAAAAATTTTAATATTACTTTCTATAAAGTTTAAATCTGCAGTCATTAAAAATAAACATCAGATACAACTATTGAAAGAACAATTAGAAAATGAATTAGAAAAACTTCCTAAAAAAATTTTAAAAATTTAAATAAGTTACAGGCTACATTCCAAAAAGGTGTTGATGAATTAAGTTCTAAAATTATTCAACAAATGAAAAAGATGAATAGAATAATAAATAAAGTAAACTCACTTAATTAAAAAGTTGATAAAATGAAAACTCTTAAAATCAATTTAGAAAAAGAATTAAAGAAAAATTTTAATGGAAATAAAGAACAGTTAGATGTTGTTAAAAATCAGTTAGATGTTCTTAAAATTAAATTGAAGGCTCTTAACCCATTAGATCCCGAATACAGAAGCCGATGAAATTTCAATGTTTTCTTTGGAAAAATAGAGTAATTATGGACTAAATAAGCAGTATTTCCTCAAACTTTGAATATGATACATACAGTATCAGATTTACAGACATGTTCCACTTGTGGAACATTGGGATCTTCTGACTATTATCTGGCTTCAATCGTTTAGTCAGAAGATCCCAATGTTCCACAAGTGGAACACAGTCTTTTTCTCTCGTAATTCTTTTGTAGCGTTCTCATGAATACTGTGCCATATATATACAACGATCACCAGAGGAGTTTCTGTTGCTTATTGTGCCTTCTTTGGAAATGCTAGGTCCAAATTTTTTCTTAGAATTTGCAAATTTCCAAAATCTGAGTATATTTGTTTACGCTGAATGCTTCAAACTGTCAGATGTCATCAGGGATGAATCAAGAAGAGGTGTGGAAGCCGATAAAGCAATCCGAATGTAGCATTACGCCGCACTTTCGACATAAGATTTTCGTGCTCTTTTTGCACAACTTGCAACGGGATTGCCGACCGGCAGGTATGGGCAAATGGCCGCTGAAAGATCTTCGCTCCTCCTTGATCGGTGTTGACGGTCCTGATCGGCGTGCTCGTTTCAGCGTCTGAGCAAGGAGTGTGCTCGCGATGTTCCTGAAATCCAAAAGATATGGGCCTGCTTTTTATACGCACGTGCATTCCATTGCGAATTCTAAGCATATAACTAGTATGTCGTCTAAGACGCATGATTATAGGCCTACTTACCTTCTCAAATCGAGATGTGTGAGGTTTCCGTTGACAGCCCGGTGCAGTCTCCATCCCAAAACGACCGCCACACTTCTTGTTCCGCATTTGTGGTCTGTATTCGCTCAAGAATCGATCGAGTAAATCAACGCCGCCCATATTTTTATTATACCGGTGGATGAGAAAATGTAAGGGAATAGATGACCTCTTCTTCTCCTTTGACACCCATCAGTTTGCCGCTTGGAGCGGAGAGAAGGCTTCAAAGTTGCTCACAGCAACTACTGGTCTGTTATCATTCCACTGGCATACAACGACCTGACCATCACTGAAACAAGAGTGGTGCCCTCTCGGTTGCTTTTTGATTTCTTGCTTTGACATCAAAGGACAATGCTCAGTACGAGTTTCCATGACCGTTCCCGTACATCGCAAATTGTGCTTGGTCTTCAGCTTTCGAAAAAGGTTAGTGGAGCTAAAGAAGCGATCCATGTAGAGGGTGTGTTCCTCCTTTAAATCGAGGCACTCCGTCAAATTCAGCACTACTTGCTCTCCCAAAGGTACATGCAATGTATTGTTTTTCTTTCCGGTATAGACTTCAAATTTGAAAGGAAATCCACTTGAAGACCCAAGCACCCAAATCTTGAAGCCAAATTTGACTGGCTTTCCTTTTATGCACATTTTGCAGCTGTGCTTTCCATCTGTTCGTCCAGACTCAAGTCTCTTTCAAATACACCGAACTGCAGCAAATTCCTTTGAAAAATATCTAGAAAAGGTCGTAATTTTGCAAGCTTATCACTTGGATCGAGGCATGCGTTATCGGACAAGTGAAAAAAGCGTTTCATATCTTGGAATCTGTTCCTGCACATTTTTTCATACACAACTGGCACTCCCACATCTTCGTCAGTGCTCCAATAAAGTCTTTCATTTGGCAGAGTATTGTAGCCACTTAGAAGAAGAATTCCTAAGAATGTTTACATCTCTGTTTTTGAAACGGTAAAATGATGATCGCCTTTTTGAAATGCGTACTTATTTGTCTCATCGACGCAAAGATCTAGCAACTTGTCACCAAAGAACAATTTGTACAGATCGATGGGATCCAATGTAGACAGCATCGGATATGCTTCTTGAAGACTGGGAGGTTCAGAGACTTGTTCTGTTGAAATCCTACTTTTCTTCAGACTTTCACCTTTTTTCCAATTGGGTTTGGATTGTCGCCGCCGCTTTTCGAGGTCTGGTCAGCTGAATCCGAAGTTTGCGGCATATCTTCACAAGCATGGCGTATCTCGACAAACCCAGGAACATCCCGAACTTCGACATCTCCGACAGAATCGTCATTGATGTCTACCTCATCAGTCGCACAGTTTACATCTTCAGGGGGCAAAATAACGATTTCAACATCATCTAATTCTGCATCCGAATCGGCGGAGGTAATCATTTCGGCTGCTGCTTCCACAGAGAAAAGCTTTGGCATCTGTAAATGAAAAAAAACCAATGGTTTACTCTGTAGATCTAATAATCTGCAGCTTTTAGGGCCTACTCGTACTCGAGTCCCAGATAGAGGCCAAAACTATGTAAAGCGGTCCGATAAAAGCTTTTGAATACGAAATAACGACATTCGGCTTCGGCCTAGGCTTTTTGATTATCATGCAATATCCTTCACAAACGCGTACAATTTGTTCCAGAATATAGAACTACTAAAGTGATTCAAGTAACCAGACATCCTTTGCCGTGTACCTGATATTGCGTGTACGATTATCGTCGAACGTAAGTGTCAGTAGCACAGGGGCTTGCACGACAGCCTACGCTCCATAACGTAGCCGGTTCGAACCCTACATTTTTTTCAAAATCAAGGTTTTCGCCTGGGTGAAAATAAAGAAACTATGGATAGATTACTTTGAATAAATATCAGAACAATGAGAATTGGGTATTTTGACATTGTTAATTCTATAATCTGGCTCCTACAATAAAGCAGAACAGATATTGCTACCATATCAGCGGCGCAAAAATATCAAGCTAGCCGCATATGGTCATGTAAGTCTGTAGTCAGAAGATCCCAATGTTCCACTTGTGGAACATTGTCTTATTTAGTTCATCATACACACATAACATATCATTTCATGAAACTGACTGGTAATATCTGATAAACTACCTTATGAACAGTAAATGACACAAGAAAAATTACTCACGGCTCGTTCAATGTCAGATGATATCCAATTGAAAAATGAATCGAAAATTGCCGGAATTTGAAAATTTCAATCTGCGCTTGCAATAAAACAAACATACAGATAATTCAAAGTGTGCATAAAATATATTCTATGAAACGTTCAAAGTGCTGTAGTAAGAATGTGATAAAGTTTTAAATGTATTGCATCATTTTAAAAAATTGTTCCACAAGTGGAACAATGGGAGCTAATGGGTTAAAACGGATTTAAATATGAATCAGCAGAAACTACAAGTTAATAGAAAAGAAATTAAAATACATCACACGCTGCTTAACGCAATAGAGAAAGTGCAAAAACAAATTAATAAAGTTATCACATGGTTGTTGTCCATTCACAAACGTAAATCTTAATCATAAACGTAAATATTTTTCCCAAAAGTCAAATTTAATCCTAAAAAATGCCTATAATTTATAAACACAGTCTTAAACATTTTGCTTCAAATCAAAAAATAGCACATGAACCATCTATGAAATCTGTTTACCATTATAACAATGTAGAAACTTTTTAAAAAGAAGGAGATGGTATGTTTTCTGGCATCAGTGATAATATAGGAAGTATCGTTAATGTTATCAAAAATAATAAAAATTTAATTACATCTGCTGCAAAAGGTGCAGCTGCTATAGGTAGTACAGCTAGTGCAATACCAAATGCTGCTAACTCTCAAAACGAATTAAAACAGCTAGAAACTATTCGTAAACTTAAAAATGATTCTGAAGAACTAAAAAAAATTAAAAAACTTTCAGAGGAAGCAAAAACAAAATTGTTAACATAGCAGCTGATAGTAAACATGAGAAGAAATCAATTGAAGAAATAAGAGGTAATGGTTCAGCAAAATTCTAAAATATATTCTAAAAAAATCCTAAGAAAAAACAAAAAGTCAAATTATTTTTTATAAAAATAAAATCTTCTCTGATTGATAGTAAATATAAAATAGACGATCCTCCGTTCGTCAGTTACAATTAAAAAAATGACTATACAAGAATTGCTATGAATCCCGGATCATCTAGTAGGAGATTTAATGGAGGAGATTAAATCTTAAGTAATTAATTTAATTACTGAAGGAGATTTAATCTTTGAAGTTGACAATCAACAAAGTTATTTATATTTACCTGATTCATTTTTACACTGTGAATATTCTTTATATAGTGATGCCAATTTTACAACACCATTACCAGATACCGATAATATTGCATTAGAGAATAATTTCTTTCCAAGATTATTTACACAAATGCGTTTGGATGTTGCAACTCAAAATATAGAAGCAATAGCTGATTCTCCAGGTGTAATTGATACAATGCTTCGATTTGTTACAGTTGGTAAAAGTAATAAAAAGCAGGAAATCGAAGGTTGGTTTCCAGATAACAATGATGGTATAATTGTTGACGATTTAACTCACGCTGGAAAAGATGCTGCAGGAATTGTGGAAGATGCAAAAAACATTGCAAATCATTTAAATAAAACAAACAATACTGCATATAAAGAAAGACGTGAATTTAACAAGAAAAGTAAACAGACAGTTAATTGATCATTGTCTCCATTATTCGGATATTTAGATTATGATAAAATATCATATCAATTAAAATTTAAATTTATAATTCATCGCACAGCAAATAATGAATTAATCTTTTATGGAAAGAGTAGAAAAAAAGCATATTTAAAAATTGATAGACTTGAATGGTGGATGAAACATATTACTCCTAGTTTAGAGGTTGAATCAACTATTGCAAAAAGATTAAACACTAACAAACCAACTCCAGTAAATATCCTAAAACATACTGCTAGTTCTGTAACTTTTTTTGAACAAAGATTTAACTGGCATTTTACTAGAACTTCGAATACTCCAAGATATTTATTACTAACTTTAAAAAAATGATTCTCCAATTTTTGATAAGAACAATAATCTTTTCCATATTAGCACAATTCGAAGTTTGCAAGTTGCTTTAAATCAAACCCGATATCCTATTGATCCATTAAGATTCGATGATACCAATAATCAATTTATGGAAGGATATGATGCTTATAGAAATCTTTGTATATAATTTGGAGGTGAACCACAATTTACCCCTGGAGATTGGAGACATTTATATCCTGTTTTCTGTTTCGATTTAAATACACAATCTGAAGATATTGTTGAAAATGGTTGTGATGTAACAATTAATATTGAAAAGAAAGATTCCACAACTTCATTAATCGCTTATGGTTTACTGCTAGAAGATGTAAAATATTCTATTGAAATTTTGAATGGAAAGATGGTTAGGATAGGTTAGTAACCTAAAGACGTTTGGTCCGATCGGCTAAAGCCCAAGACTTCGTCGATAAGTTAATTAAATTTTTTTGGTAACTTAAATTTTTTTATTAAAAATGTCGCAAGCGAAAAGTAAAAACAAAACAGTTGAATTAAAACTATGTAACATTGTTGACAAAAATACTCCGAAATCAATTACTATTAATAAAAAGAAATATTACATAAGTAAACCAATGATGGAGAATATTAATTTTCAAGAAGAAGAGAATGGTAAAATTCTCCCATTAAATTCTCTAATAGTAGGAGGTATAGCAGCAGCTGGAAGTGTTTCAGGGGGGACAGCTGGTATTGTTAAAGCAGTAAATAAAAATAAATCAGAGACGGCAGCATTAGAAGAACAAAAACTTCATAATAGGGAGTTGGAGAAAGATGCTAGGGGTGAAGGAATAGTAGATAATTTTATTAGTAAATTAAATTTAGTTGATAAGAGTTCACAAAAACATTCTACATAATGTTGATAATTTAATAGAAATAAAAGAAACTAAAGATGGTTCTGGAATATATCTAAGTCCCAGTGTGATTAGGTAAACATACTGTTATAAAGGTATAAATATATTGTTATAATGTTATAAATATATTGTTATAAAGTGATGAATATTTTTTAATTTTTAAAATGTATTCTACAAATTCTACAAATTTTACAAATTCTACGAATTCCGAAAATTTAATTAAATTAAAAATTGCTAATTTAGATTTATTGATTTATCTATTAAACGTACATTCTGGCCATCGGTCAGACACCACACGGCTGTAAACCTAAGGTGACACACAAAAACATTAAAAAACTTTCCTGGTTATATTTGGAGTAAATGTTCAAAAGAAAAACATCTTCCTGGTCATTCATGTACCATTCCAGGAACTCGATTAGATATAAGACTAGATGAGAATAATTATCCAAAACCACGTGAAGAACCAATAAACAGAGTTGATGCAGCAGCTTATAGACACGATTTAGCTTATTGAAATCATGACCTAAAATCTCGTCATGAAGCTGATAGAAAAATGATAGAAGAATTAAATAATATTCAAAATCCTTCCTTTAGAGAAAAAATTGAAAGAATGTTTGTTAAGAAAGCTTTACAAGCTAAAATATTGTTAGTAATTAGGGTTTATTAAATATAATTATTAAATTATTAAAAAAATTATTAAATAGGGTTTAGAAAAAACTCATAACTCTGAAACCTACGCGTCTGAACGCGTCTACTACATACGCTTGCGTGAAACCATTAAAAAATGAAAGTGGTTTAACAGTTAAATATGCGTTTGAAAAAATATTCAAAGAAAGTAATAGAAAGCCAAAAAATTGATTGTTGATAAAGGCTCCGAGTTTTATAAGAAAAGTGTTAAGCCATTATTTGAAACTGTTTATTCCACTGAAAATGCTGGAAAAGCTGTAGTAATAGAAAGGTGGATACTGATACTTGTAAATGGTTTGGTGGGTTGTTTTTGTTTGTGTTTTTGTTTGGTGGCTTGTTTATGTTGGGTTTTGTTTTGTGGTGTTAGTTTTGGTTGATTTAGTTGTGTTTTTTGTTTTGGGAATGTTTTGTGTTTTTGTTATATTTTGGGGGTTTATTTTTTTTTGTTTTATTTGGTTTAATTGGTTGGTGTTTGGTAGGGTTTTGTTGGGTGGTTGGTTTTTGGTTTTTGGGGGTAGTTATGTTTTTCGATTTTTGTTGTTTGTTTTGTTTGTTTTTTTACAATAAGTGTGTTTTTTATTGTTGGTTGTTTTTTGTTTAGGGTCGGAGGGTGGTTTTTTTGTTGTTTGTCGATTTGTGTTGTTTTGTTTTTAGAGGTTTGGTTTGTTTGTAGGTTATTGTTTTTTGTGTGTTTTTATTGTTTTTTTGTTTGGTTTAGTTTTTTGTTGGGTTGGATTTTGTTGGTATTGGTGTTTTGTTTTGGGTTGGTTATTGTTGTTTTGTGTTTTCCTTTGTTTTTGTTTGTTTGGTTTTGTTTTTGATTTGTACTTGGATTGTGTTGTTATTGTTGTGTTTGTTCGGGTGTGGTTGTGTTTTTTTTTGTCTGGTTTTGTATGTTGATATTGTGTTTTGTTTTTTCTTGTTTTTTTGTTTTCGGTGGTAGGGTTGGTGTGGTGTTTGGTTATTTGTTGTGGTGTTTTGTTTTTGTTGTTATGGTTGTGTAGTTTTGTGTGTTAGTTGTGTATGTTGAAGTTGGATTATTTTATGGTTGTTTGGGATTAGGTTGGTTTTTTTGTGTTGATGCTAGTAGTTATAAATTGGAGATAGGTTGCTGAGATATATTAATATGATAAATATATTTTTATAGGAGAATGTGATTAAATATTTAATAAAAGAAATAAAAGAAAGATATTATATGGATGATAAAAAAATTTGCTAATTGATAATAATTTAAAATTTGATAGAAAAAATAGTTAATTTTAAAAAATTAATAAAATAATTATTTGAATAGGGATGGAGAATAAGGATAGATAAAAGAAATTATGAAATAAATTAATGATAACAAAAGAAAATAAAAATTAGAATAATAAAAAAATAAAATAAAGTTAAAAAAAATGTAAATTAATAGAGCAAAATTATAAGAGGTATGATTTAGTATACTAAATAATATAATAATTTTAATAGGAAAAACAATGGAAGATGAAAGTCAATGAAGTAAATTATGAGAATCTACATAGTTAGAGATGTAATTTTAATTAAAAAATTAATAAAATAATTGATTAATTATATTGTATGATAAAATAAGTAAAAAAACAATATTGTAATTAAGCAGAACAATAAAAGTAAAAAGTAACTTATTTAATAAAGAAAATAAAATGATAAAATTAAAAAATGAAATAAATTATAAGAAAAAAATGACAAATATAAAAAAAATAGAAAATAATTATAGTTACACAAAAAAAAAAATTAAAACACAAAAAAATCGAAAAAAAAATATAAAAAAATAAATGTGTAACAATTAAAAGACGTGTAATTTACTGATAAAAAAATAAATACAACGAAAAAATAATTTTAAATATTAGAAATTGAAATACTTAAAATACATATCAAAATAAAAAAAGTGAAAATTATTGAAAAATTTTAAGTAAATAAAAAAGATAATAATAATAAAAGAACATAAATAAATAAGAAATTTACTGAACAAGGAAATCAGAAATGCTTAAAAATATTACCAGGAATTGTTGATGATTATAACAATGAGATTCATTCAAGTATTCGATAAACTCCAAAGAATGCTTCTAATGATCCGGATTTGATAAGAAAGAAGATTTTTGAAAATAGTTATGAGAATGAAAGTAATGATAATTTGCTGAAACGTAAGTCGATATTTAAGATTGGAGATAAAGTTAGAATATTTAAATATAAAAGTAAATTTGAAAAAGGTTTAGTTGGTTATTGAACTAAAGAAAAGTTTGAAGTTTATAAAATAAATCAAACTTATCCGATTACTTATGAAGTAAGAGATCTAGATAATGAGGAAGTAAAAGGTGGATTCTATGAAAATGAATTACAAAAGACTGAGCTTTAGCCTCGCTTGAACTTTAATTGCAAGTATCCTTTAGCAAGCCATTGGAACTAACGTTTCGGGAATAAATTCCCTCATTCAATTCTAACATAATATCAAGAAATGCTACTCCTTTTTCCAATTTGTATAAAACGTAGATACATAGTTGTCCGCAATAAGTAGTTCCTGGTTTTTGAATTTGAAGTGTATTATACACTCCATTACCAAGTAATTCTTTGACTTTATTTGTAGGGGGAAGTCCATATGAATCGAAATAATAGTTTTCTACATTAATCAATATTCTTTCTCCCCGCAGACCAATGTACTCCTTTTTGTTCTGATGTGTGAAGATTTGTTGCAAAATTCACTTCAGGTACATCTTTCATCAACTGCAATTCATCTCTCATTAACAAGTGAAATTTTTTTTCCTAATTGATTAGCAATTTTCTTTAGGTCGAAATTTGTAGTTGTTTGTTTGCCGTATAATTTAAAGAACTCAGTCAGACCAAAAGCTCTGGGAGATAACTCAGTCAGATTTTCACCATTCATTTTAAATGAAGAAATTCTATTTCATAAATTTTATCAAAAGAATTGTTTGCTAGCATGAATTGAAGTGGTAGCAGCTGCGGCTTGTGGCAGACAAATAGGCCATATGCGGGTATGCTTTAGTCGCTTCGCTGGGGGCAAAGGTCATAAAGATTCTCTCTCTCAGAAACAGCTGTCGCCACAACTAGCTTGCCTAAACAACTGCCACATATTGACAATTTCATTCTTTCTGTGAGTGTTCGACAAGACTGACTGTGTCTGCAATTTTGTGCGTCTTCTTGCTACTGCAACAATCAATTTCGTTTCACTTTCAATTTGTTTATCCTTCATCTCTGAATGAGACATCATCATCAACACGAAGTTGTGACAAACAATGAGTGCTTCTATTCATCGAGAATTAATCAAATTTTGTGATAAAATATTTCCACTTATCAAGGACGAGAAAAAAGAAATATTCAAAACTCTTATTGTTAATCACGAATTATGTTTTCAAAAGAAGACCAAACCAGAAACAAAAGACAAGAAGAACGAGACATCTTCTATAATAAGAGACTCTGTTTTCAATGGATAAATAATCCAACAACGGGTTGACATAAATGATCAGGCAACATGCACTATTCAAAACTGTGTTACAACCCTACAATCTTTGATCCATCAAGAAAAGGTGCACAATATTTGTTCCTTTTCCTTAGCGGTTAACCAAGGATTTGTGATAACTAAATTGAAAGCAGTGGAACATTTATCAATGGTGGTCTTCAATAAAAAGTTGGAAAGTGACTATAATATTAAATTCTCTAGAAGATGTGTAACATTTCTAATGAAAATATATCGTCTTTCTCAAACTAACGCAAAACTTCGAACATCATCTTTAGGCGTATGTTATGTTTTCAAGAGCTTCAAATATCTTGAAGAATACTTTGATTTTGAGAAAAAGGAACAGTTGCTTCAAACTAGCTCAGAAATATTTTCTTCACAAGAATCAGGTATGTCAACCATGACTACTGACAAAACGTATGTAACATGCATTAACATTTTATTTTATGAGACGGAATAAGAGAATGGGAATGGCATTTCCAGTTTATAAAGGAAACATTGGTTGTTTTTCTTATATTGTAAGACTTGAAATATCCATAACTGCACCAACTACTGGAATTACTAAAACACTCGAAGTTATTATAGTCGTGAATACTACCTAAACTTACTGTTATAAAGATTCCAAATCCTTGTGTTACATTCTTAACTGTTAACCAATCACTCTCTCTTAAACCGTACACCCAACTTCCATTATTGGAACATTTTTGTTGACATAGATTTTAGTTATCCAAATACTACTTATTATCACTTTGACAATTTTTTATACTCTCTATGGAATTAAAAAATTTTGAATAATACAGCTCAACTTCACACCATTTTACCCTTTAAGTACAGTAACCGAGAACCACGAAAAACGCACTTTTTTTACTTTTTTTAGTGATTATTCAAATTTTCATTTTTTAGTCTAATATGAATCATTACCTAAAACAAATCATCGATTTTTCACTACTTAATATCATCTTTTATATTTTGTTTTCCATTATTATACATATAACACAGCTTATTTTACAAATGACCACCATCTTTCCTTTATATTTCCAATATTGAACGTTGGCGGTGCACGATGCCATGAAATGTACATGATTACCTATTATGAGACTTCAGTCGGACTTAACTTGATATTTTTGTGGTGATTGCTGCTTGGCTAATACGATGAAATAATTAGCGATGATTAGAATGAATCGCTATTAGATGATTTAATTAGAATGATTTTCAACAAATAATGTAATATTTCTGTTTCATTACTGATACTCGTAAATAAAATAACATGCCGATATCATACATATATGTAGATTTATCATTCTTACTACACAAAATCTGGCTTGTATTTTTGAATAAAATTGACACCAACTTTAGAACGAATGAATTCAAGATCCTGATCAGTGATTATAAGGCTTCGCTGTCGCAATTATCCATCTGCAGTTTACCATAGAAGTCGTACAATTGCATTTTAACTTTCTCACGATCCTAACTCTTCGTATTCTCTTTTTTATTGTCCGTCTTAAAGTTTGAATTTTCAAATGCGTTGTTGATCATGTATATCCATGGTTTTATAAAGCTTTAAAATATAATAGATATGAGAGTAGATTTTTCTAAATCATTTCATGTGTCATCATGCCTAGAATTCACGACATCTCACACTAGAACAAGCTGTTGAACAAATCAAGAGGATGAAAATGAAATCAACAATAGTGAGACTGATTCTACTAACGATATTTTATTTTACCTCCAACTGACCGCATTCCAATGGGGACATATTACCTGACGAGGGAAGCCATAGATACAATTCTCTTCGCGATGTTGTACCAGGTGAAGTTTGCCTGGAGCAATAGAGGTACGTCGTTGACGACAATGATTATACGCAGGGAGACGGTGATCTGAAGCTCCAGAGGGAGAGAAAGTGGTCCAGAGAGAGAAACGTAACACAATGACATCCTGACGCTCCATTCCATCTCTTTCGAAACTAATCCTAAATATGGATCAACAAATCAGTTATCGATCTTTTTTCTGCTTATATTTACGGATGATTACATGTCTAACACACTTGGAGTTCACTAACCTTACGCACAACAACATGGTAATAAATTTGATACAGAAAAAAGACGAACTTATGTATTTTTTGGAATCCTTCTGATCAAGTGAGGTACCGATGTCTTAACCAACAGAAGATTTATACGGGTCTACGATTTACTTGATCTCTGTTGTTATATTGCCGAGTTTTCATCAATGTCGCTTGAGGTTTCGTTATTTGATGAAAAGCAATAGCTATGCATTACGCAGACAGCAAAGAACTCAACCTGAGTGAGAAAAAAAAATGAACAATTTTCCAAGGAATTTTATCGTCCATTATATGACTTTATGAACACTCAATTTTCCAATTGGAGTGCTTCCATTTTTCTTAGTAATTGACGAATCGTTGGTCCCTATTACGGGCATCATAGTGGCAAAATGTTTATTCGAGGGAAACCGATAACGGTTTCGGATATAAAATATGGTCCCTTTTCACTCCGGATACAAATCCAGATGGATACCCTTCAAACTATTGTTGTACGGAGGGGGCTCAGGCTCGAATCTGACACACTCCTCTTGGAGAGAGAATGTCCATGCAACTGCTGAACCTTTACAGAACTCCTGAGCAACCCCCAATTTTTCTGTGTAATTTTTGATCAACTTTTTTCTCCAATATATGTTTGTTTTCCAAACTTTCGCAGAAGAACATAAAAGCAACAGGCAACCATTCGAGAACATCGCACCGTAACGACGATTCCTGTTGCAACAACGAAAGTTATGAAAAAGAAAGAAGAAAGGTGATTGGACGTCCAAAGCGACGGCAAATAGCTTATTTGTCGTAGAAAGACAATGCTGTAGTTACTGTGGCATCAAATTTTGAGACTGTCCATCCTCTGTACCAGCCGTCGCTGGTTAAACAACAAGGTCAAAATAAAAGACTTCCCCACCCCTCTCATTTCCGAGTTATAATAAATATATGGGATGTGTCGTCGGTCAGGGATAGACTCCCTTGATCCTATCGTCGTGTTCTCCGTAGCAAAAAATGGTTCTTAAAATTTGTTCAACAACGTGTTAATTAGTGGTTGTTGCAGCCTGGAAACTTCATGAAAATGTGATGCAAGACAAAAAGCCGCATGTGCAGTTTCGCCGCGACGCTGATCTCGTCATTGCAACTTTAGCAAAGTCAAGACAACCCAATTTGGAAACGCATGCGTGGGGACCTACTAACTACACCCACACACCCAAAGCCATTTCGTTATATCTGGGCAAACATTTTTTCACGTCAAAGCGTATCACAAGTAAAGATTTGTGTATTGCTCAGAAAATACTACAAAAATGTGCAACATTGAATGACAAGAGACTTCATGAAAGGTGCATGGCCAATTATTCAATCATAATGACGTGTTTCTTCTTGATGGCACAGAACAGAAATATCTGCCTTTCTACATGAATAGTAAATGATATTATGAGCCAACCTTGTAATTGAAAAATATACTTTGACATGATGAATGTAATAGGAATCAGAAAATTGTTTTGCAACAAAAATTTAGAAAATCATTCATTTTAAATTCATGGAAAATTACTTTATTTCAGTAAGTCGGCCTATAAGTGTACAGAAAGGAAAAGGCGAAGGTATTCTTTAAATGATAGATACAATACCGAAGACCCATCATGACATGAGTTAAAAAACACAAAAATTAAATTAAATAAAAAATAGATCAGATAAAAATTTGCATACAATAAAAATCATACGTCCATTCTTAGAGCAATCATACTGTATCGAAAAAATAAAGTCAGTTTATCGACATCACAGCCGCCACGTTCCAAAAATGGAACAAATCATTCAAAAAAACAAAGACAAATTCATTTTTCTTAAATTATAAGTTTTTATTTTACTTATTTCCCACAAAGACATGAAAAAAGTAAAAAATAAATACAAGTTTACAATTTTACTGTAAGCGGCGTAAGCGGTTAATTTTTTTATACTGTTCTAAATCTTAATAATAATTGTGATTCCGTAACTTACATAAACCAAACTCTATACCAACTCTAACTCTCCTGCCGGTATACAGAAAAGAAGGAAGGCACTGACCACTCACTCGCGCTCTCAGCCCAAGACCAAGAAGACATCCCTACCGAGGAGGGGAGACAGAAAGGAAGGAAGGGACGCCCACACTCGCGCTCAGAAAAGACCAGAAGACATCCCAGCCGAGGGGGGAGACAGAAAGAAGTGAAGGGACATGATAACTCCGCGCTCTAACCAAGACCAGAAGACATCTTCTGCCGAGAGTAGTGGGGAGACAGAAAGGAAGGAAAGAAGGGACGACGACCACTCGCGCACCAGCCAATACTGAGAAGAACATCCCTGCCGAGGGGAGACAGAAAGGAAGGAAGGGACACGACCACTCGCGCCACCAAGACCAGGGAAGACATCCCTGCCGAGAAGAACAAAAAGAAGGAAGAAAAGGGACGAAGATACTCGCGCTCAGCCAAGCCAAAGACATCTCTGCGAGAGAGAGGGGGGAGACAGAAGAAGGAAGGAATGGACGGACGACCACTCGCGCTCAGTCAAGACCAAAAACATACCACTACGAGGGAGGGGGAGACAGAAATGGAAGGAAGGAAAGGAACGAGACGAACACTTCTGCGCCTCAGGCACGACATAAAACACATCCCTGCCGAGAGGGGGGGGAGACAGAAAGGAAGGAAGGACACGACCCACTCGCGTGCTCAGCCAAAACCAGAAGACAATCCCTGCCAGGTGGGAGACAGAAAGAGAAGGAATGACGAACGGACCACTCGCGCTCAGCCAAGACCAAAAACATCCCTGACGAGGGAAGGGGGGAGACAGAATGGAAAGGAAGGAATGGACACGACCATCGCGCTCCCAGCAAGACCAGAAAGACATCCCTGCCGAGTAGGGGAGACAGAAAGGACGGAAGGGGACGACGACCACTCGGCGCTCACAAGACCCAGAAGACATCCCTGCCGATAGGAGAGGGGAGACAGGAAAGGAATGGAACGGACGGACGACCACTCGCGCTCAGCCAAGACACAGAAGACACCCCTACCGAGGAGGGGGGAGACAGAAAGGAAGAAGATACGACGACCACTCCTCTCAGCCAAAGACCAGAAGACATCCCTGCCGAGAGGGGGAGACTGAAAGGAAGGAAGGGAAGATGATCACACTGCGCTCAGCAAGACCAGAAGACATCCCCATGCCGAAGGGGGGGACAGTTACGAAGGAAGGGACGAACGACCACTCGCGCTCACCAAGACCAGAAGACTCCCAGCCGAGGGAGAGACAGAAAGGAAGGAAGGACGACGACCCACTCCCTCAGCTAAGACCAGAAGACATTCCCTGCCGCTGGGGGAGAGAGACAGAAAAAAAGGAAGGACATGACCACTCACACTAAGCCAGACAAGAAGACATCCCTGCCGAGGAGGGGGGAGACAAAAGGAAGGAAGGGACGTACACCACTTCGCGTCTTCAGCAAAGACCAGAAGACATCCCTGCCCGAGGGAGGGGGGAGAGAGAAAGGAAGGAAGGACGACGAACCACCGCGCTCCAGCCAAGACCAGAGACAGCCTGCCGAGAGGGGGGGGAGACAGAAAGGAAGGAAGACGACGTCCACTCGCGCTCAGCCAAGACCCAGAAGACATATATTCAATATATTCATATTCAATAATATAATATCCCTGGCCGAGAGGGAAGGAGACAGAAAAGGAAGAATGGACGACGACCACTTCGCGCTCAGCCAAGACCAGAAGACATCCCACCGAGGAGGGGGGAGACAGAAATGAAAGAACGGATGACGACCACTCGCGCTCAGCCAAGACCAGAAAACATCCTGACGAGGGAGGGGGGAGACAGAATGGAAGGAAGGAAGGGACGACGACCACTCGCGATCAGCCAAGACCAGAAGACATCCCTGGCCGAAGTGGGGGATACGAAAGGAAAGGAAGGGTACGACGACCACTCGCGCTCAAAGCCAAGACAGAAAACATCCTGCCGATAGGAGGTGAGACAAAAGGAAGGAACGGACGACGACCACTCGCGCTCAGACCAAACCAGAAGACACCCCCTACCGAGGAGGGGGGAGAACAGAAAGGAAGGAAGAGACGACGACCACTCGCTCTCAGCCAAGTCAGAAGACATCCCTGCCGAGGGAGGGGGGATACTGAAGAAGGAAGGAAATGAGCTCACGCGCTCAGCAGGACCGAGAAGACAACCCTGCCCGAAGGGGGGGACAGTTTTCTAAGAAGGGACACGAGACGACCACATCGCGCTCAGGCCAAGACCAAAGACATAATCCCTGACAGGGGAGGGAGAGACAGAAAGGAGGAACGGGACGACGACCCACTCGCGCTCAGCCAAACCAGAAGACTCCCTACCGAGGAGGGGGAACAGAAATGAAGGACGGATGACGTCCACGTCGAGCTCAGGCAAGAACCAGAGACAGCCCTCGCCGAGGGGGCAACAAAAAGGAAGAAGGGAGACGACCACTCGCGCTCAGCCAAGACCAGAAGACCATCCCAACGAGGAGTGGAGAACAGAAAAAGGAATGAATTACGACAACTCGCGCTCAGGCAAGACCAGAAACATCCCTGCCGAGGGGGAGACAGAAAGAAGGAAGGACGACGACCACTCGCGCTCAGCCAGAGACCAGAAGACATCCCTTCCGAGGCGATGAGACAGAAAAGAATGAAGGACGACGAACCACTACCCGCTCAGCCAAGACCAGAAGACATCCTGCCGAGGAGGGGGAGAGACAGACAGTAAGCGAAGTTACGACGACCACACGCGCTTAGCCAAGAACAGAAAGAACATCTTAATCTCTGACTAGGGAGGGGGGGAGACAGAAAGGAGGAAGTTACGACGACCACTCGCGCTCAGCCAAGACCAGAAAACAGCCCTGCCGAGAGGGGGGGGGAGACAAAAGGAAGGAAGGGACGACGACCACTCCGCTCCCAGGGCCAAAACCAGAGAAGCATCCCTGCCGAGGTGGGGAAGAACAAAGAGAGAGGGACGACGACCACTCGCGCTCAGCCAAGACAGAAGACATCCCCACCGAGGGGATAAGACAGAAGGAAGAATGTACAGACCACTCCCGCTCAGCTAAGACCCAGAAGACATCCCTGCCAGAGGGGGGGGGGAGAGACAGAAAAGGAAGGAGGGACGATGACCTCACACAAGCCATACAAGAAGACATCCCCTGCCGATGGAGGGGGGAGACAGAAAGGAAGGAAGGACGACGACCACGCGTCAGCAAAAGACCAGAAAGACATCCCTGTTCCGAGGAGGGGTGAGAGAAGGGAAGGAAGGGACGACGACCACTGGCGCACAGCAAAGACCATAACACATCCCTGCCGCGGGGGAGACAGAAAGGAAGGAATGTACGACGACCACTCGCGCTCAGCCAAGAACAGAAACATCCTGCAGAGGGAGGGGGAGGAGACAGAAAGGAAGAATGGCCGACGACCACTCCGCGCTCAGCCAAGACCAGAAGACATCCCTACCCGAGGAGGGGGGAGACAGAAATGAAGGAACGGATTGAACGACCACTCGGCGCTCACCAAGGACCTAGAAAAACATCCTGACGAGGGGTAGGGGGGAGACAGATATGGAAAGGAAGGAATTGACGACGACCACTTCGCGGCTCAGACCAAGAACCAGAAGAGACATCCCTGCCTCGAGTGGGGGAGACAAGAAAGGATAAAGGGACGACGACCACATCGCCCCCACTCGCGCGCTCACCAAGACCAAGAAGACATCCCTGCCGAATAGGAGTGGGAGACAGAAAGGAAGGAACGGACGACGACCAGCAATCGCGCTCCAGCCAATGACCAGAAGACACACCTAGCCGAGGAGGGGGGAGAACAGAAAGGAAGGAAGAGACGACGACCACTTCCCCGCTCTCAGCCAAGACCACGAAGACATCCCTGCCGAGGTAGGGGGAGACTGAAAGGAATGGAAGGGAAGATGATCACTCGCGCTCAGCAAGGACCAGAAGACAATCCCTGCCGAGGGGGGGACCAGTTACGAAGGGAAGGGACGACGGACCACTCGCGCTCAGCCAAGACCAGAAGACATCTCCTGACAGAGGCGGGGAGAGACATAAAGGAAGGGAGGGACGACTACCACTCGCGCTCAGCCAAGACCAGAAGACCATCCCTACCGAGGAGGGGGTAGACAGAAATGAAGGAACGGATGACGACCACTTTCGCGCTCCAGCCAAGACCATAAAACATCCCTCTACGAAGGGAGTGGGAGACAGAATGGGAAGGAAGGAAATGGACGACGACAACTCGCGCTCGAGCCAAGACCATAAAGACAATCCCTGCCGAGGAGGGGAAGGAGACAGACAGGAAGGAAGTTACGACCGAAACCACTATCGCGCTTAGCCAAGACCAGGAAGACATCCCTACCGAGGGAGGGAGAGACAGAAAGTTAGAGGAATGGATTACGACCCACACGAGCTCAGGCAAGACCAGAAAGACATCCCAGGCCGAGTGTGGGCATACAAAAAGGAAGGAAGGGAGGACTGACCACTCGCGCTCAAGCCCAACGACCAGAAGACATCCCGACCGAGGAGTGGAGAGACAGAAAGGAAGGAATGGATTACGACCACATAACTCGCTCCAGTGCAAGACCAGAAGACATCCCTGCCGAGGGGGGAGACAGAAAGGAAGGAAGGGACGACGACCACTTCGCGCTCAGCCAAGACCAGAAGACATCCCTGCCCGATGGGAGAGGACACGAAAAGAAGGAAGGGACGATGAGTACGACCACTCCCGCTCAGCAAGACCAGAGAAGACATCCCTGCCGAGGGAGGGGGGAGGAGACAGACAGGCAAGAAGTTACGACGACCACCAGTCGCGCTTAGTCCCAAGAACAGAAGACAATTCTGACGGAGGAGAGGGTGGGAGACAGATAAGGAAGGAAGTTGACGAACGACCACTTCGCCGCTCAGGCCAAGACCAAAAGACATCCCTACCGAGGAGGGGAGAGACAGAAAGGAATGAATGGATTACGACCACTCGCGCTCCCTAGGCAAGACCAACAGAAGACATCCCTGCCGAGGGGGAGACAGAAAGGAAGGAAGGGACGAGACGACCACTCGCGCTCAGCCAAGACCAGAAGACATCCAAGCCGAGGGAGAGACAGAAAGGAAGAAGGGACGACGACCACTCCCGCTCAGCTAAGACCATAAGACATCCCTGGCCTGAGGGGGGGGGGAGAGACAGAAAGGAAGGAAGGGACGATGACCACTCACACTAAGTCCAAGACAAGAAGACATCCCTGCCGAGGGATGGGGGAGACAGAAAGGAAGTGAGAGACGACGACCACTACGCGCTCAGCAAAGAGCAGAAGACATCCCTGCCGAGGAGGGGGTGAGAGAAAAGGAAGAAGGGACGACGACCACTCGCCTGCTCAGCCAAGACCAGAATGACAGCCCTCGCCGAGAGGGGGAGACAGAAAGGAAGGATGGGACCGGGGACGACCACTCGCGCTCAGCCAAGACCAGAAGACATCCCTGCCGATGGAGGGGGAGGAGGCAGAGCAGGAAGGAAGTTACGACGACCAACAGCTGCGCGCTCGATCCAAGACCAGAAGACAACCCCTACCGAGGAGGGGGAAGACAGAAAGGAAGGAAGAGACGAACGATCACTCGCGCTCAGCGAAGACCCGAAACATTCCCTCGCCGAGGGGAGGGGGGAGACTGAAAGAGTAATGGGAAGGGACGATGATCCACTCCGCGCTCAGCAAAGGACCAGAAGACATCCCTGCCGAGAGGGGGGAGACAGAAAGGAAGGAAGAGACGACGAACCCACTCGCGCTCAGTCCCAAGACCAGAAGACATCCCTGCCGAGGAGGGGAGGAGACAGACAGGAAAGGAACGGATGACGACGCACTCGCGCTCAGCCAAGACCAGAAAACATCCCTGACGAGGGAGGGGGGAGACAGAATGGAAGGAAGGAATGGACGACGACCACTCGCGCTCGAGATCCAAGACCAGAAGACACTCCCTGCCGAGGGAGGGGAGGAGACAGACAGGAAGGTTAAAGTTACGACCGACCAACTCAGCGGCTTAGCCAAGACACAGAAGGGACATCTCTGTCGAGCGGAGGTGGGGAGACAGAAAGGAAAGAAGGTGACGACGAGCCACTCGCGCCTCAGCCAAGACCAGAAAGGACATCCCTACCGAGGAGGGGGGAGACAGAAATGAAGGAACGGATTTCGACCACATCGCGCGCTCTAGCCAAGACCATAAAACATCCCTGAACGACGGGATGGTTGGAGACAAAAGTGGAAGGAACGGAATGGACGACGGGACCACTTGCGCTCAGCTATGACCAGAAGACATCCCTGCCGTGGAGGGGAGGAGACAGACAGGAAAGGAAGTTACGCGACGACCACTCGCGCTTAGGCCAAGAACAGAAGACATCTCTGACAGGGAGGGGGGGGAAAACAAGAAACAAGAAAGGAAGGAAGATTACCGACGACCACTCGCGCTCAGCCAAGACCAGAAGACATCCCTACCGAGGAGGGGAGAGACAGAAAGGAAGGAATGGGATTAACGACCACTCGCGCTCAGGCAAGACCAGAAGACATCCCTGCGCGAGGGTGGGAGACAGAAAGGAAGGAAGGGGACGAACGACCACTCGCGCTCAGTCCAATACCGAGAAGACATCCCAGCAGACGAGGGGAGAGACAGAAAGGAAGGAAGGGACACGACCACTCCCGGCCTCAGCTAAACCCAGAAGACATCCCTGGCCGAGGGGGGGAGACAAGAAAGGAAGGAAGGGATGACGACCACATTCGCGCTCACAAAGACCAGAAGACATCCTCCTGCCGCGGGAAGGGGGGTGACAGAAAGGAAGGAAGTTACGACGAACCATCTCGCGCTCAAGCCTAAGACCAGAAGACCACCCCTACCGAGGAGGGGGAGACAGAAAGGAAGGAAGTTACGACGACCACCTCGCGCTCAGCCCAAGACCCTAGAAGACATCCCTGCCGAAGGGGGGGGGACAGTTTACGAAGGAAGGGACGACGAGCACTACGCGCTCCAGCCAAGACCATAAGACATCCCTGCCCGAGGAGGGGAGGAGTGCAGACAGGAAGGAAGTTACGACGACCGGACTTCCGTCGCTCACCAGCCAAGACCAGAAACTCCGCCTAACGCGAGATGGGGGAGACAGAAAGGGAAGGAAGAGACGACGATCACATCGCGCCTTCATCGAAGACCAGAAAGACATCCCTGCCGAGGGATGGGGGTGAGAGAAAGGAAGGAAGGGACGACGGACCACACGACGTCGCGCTCAGCCAAGACCGAGAAGACAGTCCCTGCCGAGCAGGGGGGAGACAGAAAGGAAGGAATGGACGACGACCACTCGCGCTCTAGTCCAAAGACCAGAAGACATACCCTGTCCCTGCGCGAGGGAGGGGAGGAGGCAGACAGGAAGGAAGTACGACCGACCACTTCCGCGCTCAAGACCAAGACCAGAAGACATAAACCCCTACCGATTAGGGTGTGGGAGACATGAAAGGAAGGAAGAGACGACGATCACTCGCGCTCAGCCGCAGCAACCAGAAGACATCCCTGCCGAGGGAGGTGGGAGACTGTAAAAGGAAGGAAGGGACGATGATCACTCCGCGACTCAAGCAAGGACCAGAAGACATTCACCAACCCCTTACCCGAAGGGGGGGAGACAGTTTACGAAGGAAGGGACGACGACCACTTCGACGGCTCAGACAAGACCAGAAGACTATCCCCTACCGAGAGGGGGAAGACAGAAAGAAGGAGACGGGATGAACGACCACTCGCGCTCAGACCAAGACCAGATGACCCCCCTATCGAGGAGGGGTGAGACATGGGGGAAAGGAAAAAGGAAGAACCGACGACGACCACTCGCGCTTCAGCCAAGACCGGAAGACATCCCCTGCCGAGGGAGGGGGGGAGGGGGGGGGGGGGGGGCAAAGGAGACAGACAGGAAGGAACGGATGACGACCACTTCGCGCTCCAGCCAAGACCCAGAAACCATCCCTGACGAGGGAGGGGGTGAGACAGATATGGAAGAAGGAAAAGACGACGAACCACTCGTCGCTCAGCCAAGACCAGAAGACATCCCTAGCCGAGGAGGGGGGAGGAGACTGACAGGAAGGAAGTTACGACGACCACATCGCGCTTAAGCCAAGAACAGAAGACATCTCTGACGAGGGAGGGGGGAAGACAGAAAGGAAGGAAAGTTACGACGACCAACTCGATCGCCGCTCAGCCAAGACCAGAAGACATCCCTAACCGAGGAGGGGAGAGACAGAAAGGAAGGAATTGGATTACGACCACCTCGCGCTCAGGCAAGACCAGAAGACATCCCCTGCCGAGCGGGAGACAGAAAAGGAATGAAGGGACGACGACCACCTTCGGCGCTCAGGCCAAGACCAGAAGACATCCCAGCCGAGGGGAGAGAACAAGAAAGGAAGGAAGGGACGACGACCACTCCCGCTCAGCTAGAGACCAGAAGACATCCCTGCCTGAGGGGGGAGACAGAAAGGAGAGGAAGGGGACTGACGACCACTCGCGCTCAGCGCAAAGACCAGAAGACATCCCTGCCGAGGGAGGGGGGTGACAGAAAGGAAGGAAGATACGACGACCATTCGCGCTCAGTCCAAGTACCAAAGACACCCCTACCGAGGCGGGGGAGACAGAAAGGAAGGAAGTTACGAGACGACGACCACTTCGCCGCTCAGCCAAGACCAGAAGAGACATCCCTACCGAAGTGGGGGGGACAGTTAAGGAGAAGGAAGGACGACGACCACTCGCACTCAGCCAAAGACCTAAAGACATCCCTGACGGGGGAGGGGGGAGACAGAAAGGAAGGAATGGACGACGACCACTCCACGCGCTCATGCAAGACCGAAGACATCCCTACCCGAGGAGGGGGGAGACAGAAATGAGGAACGGGGGGAAAATGACGACGACCTATCGCGCTCAGCCAAGACCACAAGACATCCCTTCCGAGGAGGGGAGACAGGAATGAAGGAAGGAAAAACGACCACTCGCGCTCAGGCAAGACCAGCACATCCCTTCCGAGGGGGGGAGATAGAAAGGAAGGAATGTACGACGACCACTCGCGCTCAGCCAAGACCAGAAGACATCCCTGCCGAGGGGAGGTATACAGAAAGGAAGGAAGGGACGACGACCACTCGCGCTCAGCCAAGACCGGAAGACATCCCTGAGCCGAGGGCGGGAGGAGACCAGAAAAGGAAGGAAGGGACATGACCACTCGGCACACGAAAGCCAAGACTGAGAAGACACTTTCCTGCCGAGGGAGGGATGGAGACAGAAAGGAAGGAAGGGACGACGAAGCACACTCGCGCCGTCAGTCCAAGACCAATCATAGACATCCCAGCCGAGGGAGGGGGAGGAGGCAGAAAGGAAGAAGTTACGACGACCACACCGCAGCTCAGCCAAGACCAGAAGACACCCCTACCGAGGAGGGGGGAGACAGAAAGGAAGGAAGGGAGACGACGACCACTCCGCGCTCAGCGAAGACCAGCAAGACATCCCTAGCCGAGGGGAGGGTAAGAGACAGAAAAGGAAGGAATGGAGCCGACGACCACTCTCGCGCTCAGCCAAGACCAAACACACCCCTATACCGAGGAGGGGGAGACAGAAAAGAAGGAAGAGACGACGACCACTCTCGCCTCAGCGAAGACCAGAAGACATGCCTGCCGAGGAGAGGTGGGAGACTGAAAGGAAGGAAGGGACGATGATCACTCGCGCTCAGCAAAGACCAGAAGATCATCCCTGCCGAAGGGGGGGTGGAGACAGTTTAACGAAGTAAGGGACGACGACCACTCGCGCTCAGCCAAGACCTAACATGAAGACCATCCTGACGGAACCGGGGGAAGGGGGAGAACAGAAAGGAAGGAAGGGACGACGACCACTCGCGCTCAGCCAAAACCACAGGACATCACTTCCGAGGGAGGTGGGAGACAGGAAGGAAGGAAGAGACGACGACCACTTGCGCTCAGCTTAGACCAGAAGACATCCCTGCCGGGGGGGGGAGACAGAAAAGAAGGAAGAGACGACGACCACTCGCGCTCATAGCCAAGAACCAGAAGACATCTCTGCCGAGGGAGGGGGCAGACTGAAAGGAAGGCAGGGACGACGACCACTCGCGGTCAGCCAAAGACCAGAAGACATCCCAACCGAGGAGGGGGGAGACAGAAAGGAAGGAATGGATGACGACCACTCGCGCTCCAGCCAAGACCAGAAGACATCCCTACCGAGGAGGGTGGAGACATGAAATGAAGGAACGGGATGACGACCACTCGCGCTCAGACCCAAGACCAGAAGAACCATCCCTACCGATGAGGGGGGAGACAGAAATGAAGGAAGCGGATGACGACCACTCGCGCTCAGCCAGGACCAGAACACATCCCTTACGAGGGGGAGACCAGAATGGTAAGGAAGGAATGTACGACGACCACTCGCGCTCAGCCAAGACCAGACGACATTCCTGCCGAGGGAGGGGAGGGAGACAGCGAAACAGGAAGGAAGTTATACGACGACCACTCGCGCTTAGCCATAGAACAGAAGACTGCATCCCTGACGCGAGGGAGGGGGGGAGACAGAAAGGAAGGAAGTTACGACGACCACTCGCCGCTTCAGCCCAGACCAGAAGACATCCCTACCGAGGGAATGGGGAGAGACAGAAAGGAAGGAATGGGATTACGAACCACTCGCGCTCAGGCAAGACCAGAAGACATCCCCCTGCCGAGGGGGGAGACAGAAAGGAAGGAAGGGACGACGATCCACTCGCGCTCATCCGCACAAGACCAGAAGACATCCCAGCCGAGGGGGGTGAGACAGAAAGGAAGGAAGGCGGATGACGACCACTCGCGCTCAGCAAAGACCAGAAGACATCCCTGCCGAGGGAGGGGGTGACAGAAAGGAAGGAAGTTGACGACCATTATCCGCGCTCAGCACAAGACCACGAAGACACCCCACCGAGGGGAGGGGGAGACAGAAAGGAAGGAAGTTACGACGACCACATAGCGCGCTCCAGCCAAGACCAGAAAGACGTCCCTGCCGAAGTGGGGTGGGGACAGTTACGAAGGAAGGGACGACGAGCACTCGCACTCAGCCAAGACCAGAAGACATCCCTGACAGGGGGGGAGACAGAAAGGAAGGAAGGGACGGCGACCACTTGCGCTCAGCCAAGACCAGAAGACAACCCTGCCGGGGGGGGTAGACAGAAAGGAAGGAAGGGACGACGACCACTTGCGCTCAGGTAAGACCAGAAGACATCCCTGCCGATGGGAAGGGGTGACAGAAAGAAAAGAAGGGACGACGACCACTTGCGCTCAGCTAAGACCAGAAGACATCCCTGCCTGGGGGGTAGACAGAAAGGAAGGAAGGGACGACGACCACGCCTCGCGCTCAGCAAGACCAGAAGGAACATCCCGTGCCGAGGGAGAGACAGAAAGGAAGGAAGGGAGGACGACGACCACCTCCCTCTCAGCTAAGACCAGAAGACATCCCCTGCCGAGGGCGGGGAGAGACAGAAAGGAAAGGAAAGGGAACGATGACCACTCACGCTTCAGCAAAGACCAGAAGACATCCCTGCCGAGGGAGGGGAGGAGAACAGACAGGCTGGAAGGAAGTTAAGCGACGACCACTCCGCGCTCAGCCAAGAGACCCAGAAGACACCCCTACCGAAGGAGGGGGGAGACAGAAAAAGGAAGGAGAGAGACGACGACCACCTCGCGCTCCAAGCCAAGACCCAGAAGAACATTCCCTCGCCGAGGGAGGGGGAGACTGAAAGGAAGGAAGGGTACGATGTCACTCGCGCTCAGCAAGGAACCAGAAACATCCCCTGCCGAAGGTGGGGGGAGAACAGTTACGAAGGAAGGGACGACGACCACTCGCGCTCAGCAAAGACCAGAAGACATCCCTGACGGGGGAGGGGGGAGACAGAAAGGAAAGAAGGGACGGACGACGACCACTCGCGCTCAGCTGAGACCAGAAGACATCCCTGACGGGGGAGGGGGGAGACAGAAAGGAAAGAAGGGACGACGACCACTCGCGCTCAGCCAAGACCAGAAGACATCCCTGCCGAGGGCGGGGGGAGACAGAAATGAAGGAACGGATGACGACCACTCGCGCTCAGCTGAGACCAGAAGACATCCCTGCAGAGGGAGGGGGAGGAGACAGACAGGAAGGAAGTTACGACGACCACTCCCGCTTAGCCAAGACCAGAAGACATCCCTACCGAGGAGGGGAGAGACAGAAAGGAAGGAATGGATTACGACCACTCGCGCTCAGGCAAGACCAGAAGACATCCCAGCCGAGGGGAGAGACAGAAAGGAAGGAAGGGACGACGACCACTCCCGCTCAGCTAAGACCAGAAGACATCCCTGCCGAGGGGGGGGGAGAGACAGAAAGGATGGAAGGGACGATGACCACTCACACTCAGCCAAGACCAGAAGACATCCCTGCCGAGGGAGGGGGGAGACAGAAAGGAAGGAAGGGACGACGACCACTCGCGCTCAGCAAAGACCAGAAGACATCCCTGCCGAGGGAGGGGGGTGACAGAAAGGAAGGAAGTTACGACGACCATTCGCGCTCAGCCAAGACCAGAAGACACCCCTACCGAGGAGGGGGGAGACAGAAAGGAAGGAAGTTTACGACGACCACTAGCGCTCACCCAAGACCAGAAGACATCCCAGCCGAGGGAGGGGGGAGACTGAAAGGAAGAAGGACGATGATCACTCGCCGCTCAGCAAGGACCAGAAGACATCCCTGCCGAAGGGGGGCGTGACAGAAAGGAAGGAAGGGACGACGAGCACTCGCGCTCAGCCAAGACCAGAAGACATCCCTGACGGGGTAGGGGGGAGACAGAAAGGAAGGAATGGACGCGCGACCACTCGCGCTCCAGAGCCAAGACCAGAAGACCATCCCTACCGAGGAGGGGGAGATCAGAAATGAAGGAACGGATGACGACGACCAACTCGCGCTTCAGCAAGACCAGAAAACATCCCAGCCGAGGGAGGGGGGAGACAGAATGGAAGGCAAGGAATGGACGAACGACCACTCGCGCTCAGCCAAGACCAGAAAAGACATCCGCTGCCGAGGGAGGGGGGGGGTGAAGAGAAAGGAAGGAAGGGACGACGACCACTCGCTGCTCAGCCAAGACCAGAAAGACATCCCTGCCGAGAGGCAGGGGGAGACAGAAAGGAAGGAACGGACGACGACCACTCTGCGCTAAGCCAAGACCAAAAGGAACACCCTACCGAGGAGCGGGGAGAGAGACAGAAAGAAAAAGGAATGGACGGCGAGACCACTCGCGCTCAGCCAAGGACCAGAAGACATTCCGGCCGAGGGGGGGGGAGACAGAAAGGAAGGAACGGACGACGACCACTCGCGCTCAGCCAAGACCAGAAGACATCCCTGCCGAGGGAGGGGGTAGACTGAAAGGAAGGAAGGGACGATGATCACTCGTGCTCAGCAAGGACAAGAAGACATCCCTGCCGAGGGGGGAGACAAAAAGAAAGCAAGGGACGACGACCACTCGCGCTCAGCCAAGACCAGAAGACATCCCTGCCTAGTGTGGGGGAGACAGAAAGGAAGGAGGGGACGAAGACCACTCGCGCTCAGCCAAGACCAGAAGACATCCCTGTCGAGGTGGGGGAGACAGAAGGGAAGAAAGGGACGACGACCACTCGCGCTCAGCCAAGAGCAGAAGACATCCCTGCCGAGGGAGGGGGGAGACAGAATGGAAGGAAGGGACGACGACCACTCGCGCTCAGACAAGGACCAGAAGACATCCTGTCGAGTCGGTGGGGAGACAGAAGGTAAGGAAGCGGAACGATGACCACTCGCGCATCAGTCCAAGACCAAGAAGACATCTCTGCCGAGCGGGGGGGAGACAGAAGGGAAGGAAGGGACGACGACCACTCGCGCTCAGCCAAGACAAGAAGATATCCCTGCCGAGGAGGGGGGAGACAGAAAGGAAGGAAGGCACGACGACCACTCGCGCTCAGCTAAGACCAGAAGACATCCCTGCCGAGGGGGGGGAGACAGAAAGGAAGGAAGGGACGACGAGCACTCGCGCTCAGCAAAGACCAGAAGACATCTCTACCGAGAGGGGGGGAGACAGAAACGAAGGAAGGCACGACGACCACTCGCCCTCAGCTAAGACCAGAAGACATCCCTGCCGAGGGGGTGGGGGGACAAAAAGGAAGGAAGGGACGACGACCACTTGCGCTCAGCCAAGACCAGAAGACATCCTTGCCGAGGGCAGACAAAAAGGGAGTAAGGGAGGACGACGGCTCCCGCTCAGCCAGGACCAGAATACATACCTGCCGAGGGAGGGGGGAGACAGAAAGACAGGAAAGAAGGGACGATGACCACTCGCGCTCAGCCAAGACCAGAAGACAACCCTGCCGAGAGGTGCGGAGAGAATGGAAGGACTCCCCGGCAGGCTCCGACCACCGATCGCAAGACCATACAGGCGCCCAAGACCAGAAGATATCCCTGCCGAGGGAGGGAGGAAACAGAAAGGAAGGAAGGGACGACAACAACTCGCGCTCAGCCAAGACCAGAAGACATCCCTGCCGAGAGGAGGGGGGAGACAGAAAGCAAGGAAGGGACGACGACCACTCGCGCTCAGCCAAGACCAGAAGACAACCCTACCGAGGGGGGCGGAGACAGAAAGGAAGGAAGAGACGACGACCACTCGCGCTCAGCAAAGACCAGAAGACATCCCTGCCGAGGGAGGGGGGAGACTGAAAGGAAGGAAGGGACGACGGCCACTAGCGCTCAGCAAAGACCAGAAGACATCCCTGTCGAGGTGGGGGAGACAGAAGGGAAGAAAGGGACGAAGACCACTCGCGCTCAGCCAAGACCAGAAGACATCCCTGCCGAGGGAGGGCAGACAAAAAGGAAGGAAGGGACGATGACCACTCGCGCTCAGCCAAGACCAGAAGACATCCCTGCCGAGGGAGGGGGAGACAGAAAGGAAGGAAGGGACAACCACCACTCGCGCTCAGCCAAGACCAGAAGACATCCCTGCCGAGTGGAGGGGAGACAGAAAGGAAGGAAGGGACGATGACCACTCGCGCTAAGCTAACACCAGAAAACATCCCTGCCGAGGGGGGGAGACAGAAAGGAAGGAGGGACGACGACCACTCGTGCTCAGCCAAGACCAGAAGACATCTCTGCCGAGAGGGGGGGGAGACAGAAAAAAGGAAGGGACGACGACCACTCGCGCTCAGCCAAGACAAGAAGACATCCCTGTCGAGGGAGGGGGGAGACAGAAAGGAAGGAAGAGACGACGACCACTCGCGCTCAGCCAAGACCAGAAGACATCCCTGCCGAGAGGGGGGGAGAGAAAGGAAGGAGGGGACGACGACCACCCGCGCTCAGCCAAGACCAGAAGACATCCCTGCCGAGGGAAGGGGGAGACAAAAAGGAAGGAAGGGACGACGACCACTCGCGATCAGCCAAGACCAGAAGACATCCCTGCCGAGGGGGAATGAGTCAGAAGGGAAGGAAGGAGGACGACGACCACTCGCGCTCAGCCAAGACCAGAAGACATCGCCTAGCCGAGGGAGGGGGAGACAGAAAGGAAGGGACGGGGACGACGACCACTCGCAGCTCAGCAAAGACCAGAAGACATCCCTGTCGAGGTGGGGGAGACAGAAGGGAAGAAAGGGACGATGACCACTCGCGCTCAGCCAAGACCAGAAGACATCCCTGCCGAGGTAGGGGGAGGAGGCAGACAAAAAGGAAGGAAGGGACGACGACCACTCGCGCTCAGCCAAGACCGGAAGACATCCCTGCCGAGGGAGGGGGAGACAGAAAGGAAGGAAGGGACAACGACCACTCGCGCTCAGCCACGACCAGAAGACATCCCTGCCGAGGGAGGGGGGAGACATAAAGGAAGGAAGGGACGACGACCACTAGCACTCAGCAAAGACCAGAAGACATCCCGTTCGAGGGAGGGGGGGACAGAATGGAATGAAGGGACGACGACCACTCGCGCTCAGCCAAGACCAGAAGACATCTCTGCCGAGAGGGGGGGAGACAGAAAGGAAGGAAGGGACGACGACCACTCGCGCTCAGCCAAGACCAGAAGACATCCCTGCCAGAGGAGGAGGGGGAGAGAGAACGGAATGGAAGGACGACGACCACATCGCGCTCAGCCAAGACCAGAAGACATCCCTGCCGAGGGGGGCATACAAAAAGGAAGAAAGGGAGGACGACGGCTCCCGCTCAGCCAGGACCAGAAAACATACCTGCCGAGGGAGGGGGGGAGACAGAAAGACAGGAAGGAAGGGACGATGACCACTCGCGCTCAGCCAAGACCAGAAGACATCCCTGCCGAGAGGGGGGGAGAGAAAGGAAGGAGGGGACGACGACCACCCGCACTCAGCCAAGACCAGAAGACATCCTGCCGAGGGAGGGGGGGAGACAAAAAGGAAGGAAGGGACGACGACCACCCGCGGTCAGCCAAGACCAGAAGACATCCCTGCCGAGGGGGGTTGAGACAGAAGGGAAGGAAGGGACGACGACCACTCGCGCTCAGCCAAGACCAGAAGACATCCCTGCCGAGGGGAGAGACAGAAAGGAAGGAAGGGACGACGACCACTCGCGCTCTGCCAAGACCAGAAGACATCCCTGCCGAGGGAGGGGGGGAGACAGAAAGGAAGGAAGAGACGACGACCGCTCCCGCTCAGCCAAGACCAGAAGACATCCCCTGCTGCCGAGAGGAGGGGTGATGGAGGAGGCAGACAAAAAGGAAGAAAGGGACGACGACCACTCGCGCTCAGCCAAGACCGGAAGACATCCCTGCCGAGGGAGGGGGAGACAGAAAGGAAGGAAGAGACGACGACCGCTCCCGCTCAGCCAAGACCAGAAGACATCCCTGCCGAGGGAGGGGGAGGAGGCAGACAAAAAGGAAGAAAGGGACGACGACCACTCGCGCTCAGCCAAGACCGGAAGACATCCCTGCCGAGTGTGGGGGAGACAGAAAGGAAGGAAGGGACGACGACCACTCGCGCTCCAGCCAACGACCGAGAAGACATCCCTGGCCGAGGGAGGGGGGATACACTAAAAGGAAGGGAAGGGACGACGAACCACTAGCGCTCAGCAAAGACCAAGAAGACATATTATCTCCGTTTTCGAGGGAGGGGGACAGTAATGGAATTGAAGGGACGACAGAACGCACTCGCGCTCGAGACAAGACCAGAAGACATCTCTGCCGAGATGGGGGGGAGACAGAAAGTGAAGGAAAGGGACGACGAAACTCCACTCGCGCTCAGCCAAGACCAAGAAAGATATCCCTGCCGAGGGGGCATACAAAAAGGAAGGAAGAGGAGGACGACGGGCTCCCGATCAGAGCCAAGTCCAGAAGATATCCCTGGGCCGAGTGGCATAGACAAAGGAAAGGAAGGGAGGCAACGAAAGTACGCTCCCAGCTCCGCCATGCCCAGAAAACATACCTGCCGAAGCGGAGGGGGGAGACAGAAAGACAGAAGGAAGGGACTATGAACCACCTCGCGCTCAGCCAAGACCAGAAGACATCCCTGCCGAGAGGGGGGGAGAGAAAGGAAGGAGGGGACGACGACCACCCGCGCTCAGCCAAGACCAGAAGACATCCCTGCCGAGGGAGGGGGGGAGACAAAAAGGAAGGAAGGAAGGGACGATGACCACCCGCGCTCAGCCAAGACCAGAAGACATCCCTGCCGAGGGAGGGGGGGAGACAAAAAGGAAGGAAGGGACGACGACCACCACTCGCGCTCAGCCAAGACCAGAAGACATCCCTGCCGAGGGAGGGGGGGAGACAGAAAGGAAGGAAGGGACGATGACCACTCGCGCTCAGCCAAGACCAGAAGACATCCCTGCCGAGAGGTGGGGAGAGAATGGAAGGAAGGCAGGACGACCACCCGCGCTCAGCCAAGACCAGAAGATATCCCTGCCGAGGGAGGGGGGGAGACAGAAAGGAAGGAAGGGACGACGACCACTCGCGCTCAGCCAAGACCAGAAGACATCCCTGCCGAGGGGAGAGACAGAAAGGAAGGAAGGGACGACGACCATTCGCGCTCAGCCAAGACCAGAAGACATCCCTGCCGAGGGAGGGGGGGAGACAGAAAGGAAGGAAGAGACGACGACCACTCGCGCTCAGACAAGACAAGAAGACATCCCTGCCGAGAGAGGGGGGGGAGACAGAAAGGAAGGAAGGGACGACGACCGCTCCCGCTCAGCCAAGACCAGAAGACATCCCTGCCGAGGGGAGAGACAGAAAGGAAGGAATGGACGACGACCACTCGCGCTCAGCCAAGACCAGAAGACATCCCTGCCGAGGGAGGGGGGGGGACAGAAAGGAAGGAAAAGACGACGACCACTCGCGCTCAGCCAAGACGAGAAGACATCCCTGCCGAGAGAGGGGGAGACAGAAAGGAAGGAAGGGACGACGACCACTCGCGAAAAATTCATATGTGCATTGTACATCTCACTATGCGTGATATCCCGAAGTTTATGGGCCGTCTTGTCCAGCGTGTTGGCTGTGCAGGTGTCTTCAATTCTCTGTCGCTCATTGACGCCGCCTGCATC